>SMGT01007356.1:504731-574923 GCA_004794575.1 Lanistes nyassanus
TGTTCCCCGGTGGACCAAACGGATTAAAGAAGACTTACCGAAAGTCACAACACTAGGACGCAAATCTGATTAAAACCAAACCACAACAGTCAACTTATTTCTAAAAATAAACGTTGACTCATTTCCATTTACGCAAGACTGCTGTTTGCGGCCAGAAAATGTGGGTTTATGCTGATTTGTCATTCATGTTCCTCAGCAGTGACTATGGCCAACTTCACGGAACATGATAAGCTGACTAGGCCTGGCTTTTTTTCAGCGATGTGCATACTCCTGGCGCTATGAAGACCATACAGCTACGCCGATCTATGCGAGGTCACGCGGAAGACAGGGGTTAGGTCTGTGGACAGACGGAAGGGCTCCGTGAGCAAAGATCGTCTTAAAAGGGAAATCGATCGGTGGGCCACAGCGTCCAGCGCCCACAGACTCAAACGTTACGCGCACGACTGTCTCCGTGCATCCATAAATACAGTACCACATAACCTGGGTGCATCCATAAACACAGTATCACATAACCTGGGTCCATCCATAAACACAGTATCACATAACCTGGGTCCATCCATAAACACAGTACCACATAACCTGGGTGCATGCCTCTGCGTTCGCATTACCCTCTTTATTTATCTTTCTCCTTGTTTTCGAGCCCGAAATTTCTCTGCAGCCAGCACAAAGAAGCGTGCGGGCAAAATGAGGCAAGCCTGTAGTATAAGAACCCTGTCATCACCACCCCATTTTAACACTGGCAAACACGCGTCACCATGCTTGCACGCACACACATACACCTAAATCTGCATGCGCACGCATACTTACTCATCTGCGGGAAATATATTAGCATACGTGCACACACGCATCTCGCGCAAACACGCGCACCAGCTCCAGTGGGGAGTGATTTAGAACTTATATCGATCAAATGTGCACTAAAAACACGGACCTCTGATCATCTAGCTCAAACAGACAAAAAAAAGTCCGCTCCAGAAAATGACAGAATATTTTGTGTATTTCCTGACGTTCTCAAACACTCGATCAAGCAAAGGACGCGCGCGCAATCTTGGCCAGGCGTGTGACAAAGCGGCGTGCTTGCGTCATTAGTGGTGTAACTATAGCAAGGCCATAAATGTAGCTCTTTAAACACTGCCCGAAGTCTTGTGATTAAAAAAAAACCTCGAAAAACCCGATCCAGTTCTGATTTATGACTTTGACCAGCCGGCACCATAAACTGGAGATCGTTTGATTATCAAGGAGCAGGGACGTGAAGTTTCAAGGTTTACACCCAGTTTTTTACTTCCAATACCTGATGGATAGGAGGCACAGGGAATGAAAAGTTTCCAGCTGAGCTCTAAGAAAATGGTTTCCGTACTTTTGTAATATCTGTATATATTTTCCTTCATATGCATCTTCCTCCCTTAAAGGCAGGCAAAAGAAAAAGAAAACTCGCACTGTATGCCGGTCTGTCTTCCTGGCTCCATCGTTTAAATGTCCTGGCAACACAAACTCGAGCAAAGGTCGCGGAAGTTCGATAGAAGAAATGCGTGCCTGTTTGAATCTAGCACAGCTGGCCCATATCTCCAAAAGACATATATCCATTAAAACTGCATCTTAAACTGGAATTTCGGAAACGTATAGATAAGAACACAACTAGAAATCTTCAAGAAGAAGTGCTGGGCAAATAGAGAAGAGTGGGTCTTGAAAACATGGAGCGGAGAAGGAAATTTCAACAGCAGAGAGAAGAGTGCTTCATCGTGGCAAGAACGCATCATCTCCCTTTTCCCGCACTTCCGGCTGGGCGCGCCACGCGGAAGCCATTGGTAAAGACAGCGGAAACCTGCATGGTCGCGTGCCTGCACCCCGCTGTCCGACGCCGCAAATTTCATGGGCACCTTCGGCATGTGCACCCCTTC
The DNA here is from genome assembly GCA_004794575.1 of Lanistes nyassanus. Classification (NCBI taxonomy): domain Eukaryota; kingdom Metazoa; phylum Mollusca; class Gastropoda; order Architaenioglossa; family Ampullariidae; genus Lanistes; species Lanistes nyassanus. Next base: position 506,627 of record SMGT01007356.1, read on the forward strand.
TTTTCGTCGTCGCTAACTTACTTGCAGAGCTGTGTTGCCGCTGCGCGATCAGATTAGCTGCAGCGACGACTTTCAGCTACCGGTCTCCGGCACTTGCCGCATTCGAATCGATTATGATGAGGCGGATTTTCGCCATAACGCCTACTACACTTTTCGAACTTTTAAAATCTTATTTTGAAAGAAAGGCGTTTTCAAAATAAACATAGTTTTTCGCACCGCATCGTGTGCTCAGCGAATTCAGTGATTCACTGCTCGTTCCAAAAACGACAAGGCAGAAAAATCCCCGTATTTGAATGTAGCTGAAAGGCTATTCGGCAATACTTGCATTGTATGGGTCATATTGATTTCAGTATGTGTGGGCGTCACTCTTCGTTAACGTTTGAGGTCACTACATAATGTTAATGCTTGCTCAGGTCATCTGGCATACAGAATTTTTAGAAAGAAATACACAAGAGTGATTGGATGGAAGCAAATAAACTAAACTGCGAAAATAATAACTTGGGACGATTTCAAACGCTGAAGGAGTTGCAGAGAAATCAGTTAAAGGCTGGAGTTTTAGACGGCCAGAATCACATCACAGTCTGGGAAATGGACTGTTAGGGGGATAGGTGTCTCAAAAGATAAAGACGCCAAAATAAATAGGAACGTCATGAAATAACGAAAGGGCAGACAGGGGAATCATCCCGGACAAAGACATTCTGTGTGCCTAGGAAAACAGATCAGATACATTAGCTAGACATGTCCCCACACATCACTGTTAACAGGAAAAACAAAACAGCAGCAAGAGATTCCAGACAATGACAGTTCTTCTGAGGGCATGCACTGGCCGCGCGAGGCAACCAACAAATGTGACAGACGGCATTCAGAGAATCCACGATAAAATTCACGCACTGCATATCCCGATAACCCGTCAAAGAAAAAAACAAAAAACAAAAAACAAAAAACAACCACCCACAAACCTATAGCCATCCACAAACCTAACATCGTCCTTGCTAAAAAAAAAGGTGATAAAAGACATGCCTTTGGATAACCAAGAAATAAATCCCAAAGATACACTTGACACTATTCTTTGCCGTACAGCTTTCTATGTCCCCCCGCAAGCAATTTGATTCCAGGAATGTTAAAATACGAGCCGTAAGCTTCAAAGACCGCCAAAAGCTGACTTCAGACACAATACTTTTTCCATGTGACTCGTTCACAGCAGATAACGGCAGTGCCTTTCTTTCCTGCAACCTTGAGAGTTTACTAAGCAGCAAACTCAAATCACAGAGGAAATGCAACACATCAGTCTGACATACAGACCTGTACAAAACTATCTCCCGTGAAAGAATTGTAAAAAAAGTACATGTAACACCAATGTAACATGTAACACCAATGCTTACCTCTCACAGCCTTTCCTGTGTCCGTCCCATTCATCCACCTTTTTTTTTTTTGAGTTGATCTCAAGCCGTTTCTTTTTTTTCGTTTTAATATTGATGTTAAGAAAATACTGCGCCTCACTTCTTTCCTTCCACCGTGTTAAGTGGCACGCACTCAGGTGGACAAATGAGAGAGAGAAAGTCCTTTCAAACAGGATTCACGTAACAGCCACATATAATGGTAGTTCGAGCGCACAGTAACATGGGGGAAGTCCAACGGACGTGAGCAGGGAAGCATTAATCGGTTTATCTTCACTGATGCACGCTTGTACAGCAGGCAAAATGACCTCGACCCTTCTGCGATCGTACTGCGTTATAAGAGAGAGAAAGAAAATAGAGAGAGAGAGAGAGTCAGAGAGAGAAACAGTGATGGTATGTGATAGCGGCAATAGTGCGAAATAATGATTTCGCATTATGGGGAGTGGGGGGTCCTATTACTAAGCTATGCACCCAAAGCACCACAGATTGATTACTAATTGATATAAGATAGCCACTGCGAAGTTAATGTTAGGGGTGGGGAAAACGATGATGGAATCTGCACAATGTTTAAGTCCAGGAAATAATCTTTGACCACTCCTGGATTCGAACCAGCAACTTCGACATTCTAGTCTGCAGCTCTACCCGCAGAGCTATCCAGGTTCCCGACTCTATTGCTCTGGGGCAGAATTTACTCGATGGCCAGTGGCTAGAGGTGTTACACCCAGACCAAATAAGGAAGCTGCATGGCTAGATGCTCGACTGGGAGTTGCGTCACCAGAGCGTCTCTAGATAGACGCGTTACCGACTTGTACCTCTGATAGTAGTTCAAAGTTCAAAGTGAACTGCCCTTGGAATTATGACAGGTCGTAGACCAACCAGAAAAACATCAAGGGCACTAACCAGCCTGCTAGAATAGTGTGGCGCTAGACATGGCTTGTAATTTACACGGTGGCGTGGCTAACTTATCTCTGTCCAGGTTCCATATTGCATGGGAACTGTCACAGGATGCTGTGTGGAAGGGGTTTAATTTTGGAATGAAAGTCGCCTTTTGTTATCCTGATTACCAGCAGGAACTTTCTGCTCTCGTGCTAGAGACGTTTTGCTGAATTTTTGTTTAAAGCAGGCCTCCTGTCATCCTGCTTACTAGCAGTGTCGTCTGTGATTTCTTGGGAAGGTATTTCTGCTATCGTGGCCTCTGTGTTAGTCTTTGTGGCTTGTGCTAGTGCTTTGCATCACTAGCTACTGGCCTGCAGTTGTTCGGCATATAGGATCGGCGGGCGACTGTACATGAGACTATCGTGGAACCTGTTTCCTTTGCTGCGGAAAGGATCAAGGCTAAACGGGGAACTGAAAGTAAAGGATGTAACGAGCTGAAAGAAACGGAAGCAGCAGGTTTGAGTTAAAGGGGGAGATCCAGCCCAAGAACAGATCGTTCGGGACTAAACCTGTGCGTGGAACGAGTTCAAAGGTCATTGATCGACAGGCTGTGTCACACTGTGAGGTGATGGCGGTACGTCAACGAAAAGCGCCTACTTATCCTCAGTGACGCTGTGTTCCGGCTTCGGCAAGGACACGTGTGACAACGGAAAGTCTGCGGTTATCACAGAGGACCCGGCGAGGAAATCTGTTTAGTCATCGTTGGACGAGCCCCAAGGGCGACTTTCTTTGGACAAGACAGTTGAGCTAACTGTAAACGTCCTGTGACGAGTGTTTTGCTTATTCTGCAAGTGGTCACTGTTTGTAGGTATACAAGTATGCGTGTTAGGCTGTAGGTACTGTGTAGTTATGTAAAGGGATACATGCAGTATAGAACTTTCCCACCTAGGACAGGGAAAAGTACTCAACAGAATGCACAGCAGACATACATGCAATGTTAGAAACACTATTTTTTAAGCAGCCTGGCACTCGGTCGCCCAGGTGCAGACACATCATAATCCAAAACATTCACCGTCCACAGAAGTCACTCAGAGCACAGCTGCCAATCACAGTCACATGTGAAGGCCATGGGAATTTAACGCCTTAACATTAAGATTAGGTATATAAACGCTGGTATTTCCACGGAAGACTAGAAAAGCTAAGAGTACACGGTGACCCGAGAGGGACTGGAGATCGGGGCTGGAAGTTCACGGCTTTAATTTTGTGGCGCTGTGACTTTGCTACATAGGCAATGGCTCTTAGTGTTTGTGTTTGTATGTAGCAGGTAATAAGAGATTTGTCAGCTGATTTGTAAACCTAGCTTAGATTGACGTGTAAAGAAGGCCTGGGACATCCCCTCTGAAACGATCCATCTTATTCATATGCAGATAAGAATCATCTTTCACTGTATTACTGGATAGTGTGATTCTTGTAGGGAGATCATAGGTGAATGGGAGGCTGAGGGGTATGAATGCATTGATAAATATTATAAGCAATTTTCGTGTTATATTTCCGCTGATGCTCTGTCGTCCTCTTAACGTCAGTAACGTGATAGTGAGCAAGCGAGACAATACGTTAGGAGTAGAAAGAATTCCTCGGGAAGACGACAGACAGCGAAGTAACAAAACAGCACCATTCAGTTTTGTTCCAACTAGAGATGGCCACACATACACAGGTATAGGACCAAGCCCCACAGCCTGATACAGTGAGGCATCACAGGGGCTACTTTTTGGGGTAGAGGTGGGGATAAGTACACTGCTTTATTGATAACAGACAGCGGCTGTGACAGAAGCTCACATGGCCTCATGCACTGGCCCCAGACAGCACACGAGGGAAGGTGGTGTTTGTGAATCGCTAGCTTTACACAAGTCCTAGCGCTGTCGAGCCGCTCTGGGTTCATTTTTACAGTGAATCCGACAGGATACGACAATACAGCTGGACTGTCGGCAAGCCATCCGCAATCGACGTAAGCACACGGCATTCATTCGATCCTAATTTAAACCTCAAAGGTATTGAAGCATATTTTCATCGTATAACAAAAAATATTACATTACCGTCATATCCGTTCCATAGTGTGTCCCTAGAGAAAAACTGCAGAAATCAGTTCTCTTGGTTGATTGTGACACGCACACGCCCCTCCCTCCAACACTTACGGATACACACACAAACACACACACATACAAACACACACGCACTTCCTCCCCACAAACACACCTCCCGCCACAGACACTGACATACGAGCGAACGCACAATTAAATGTATATAAACAAGCACGCACTCATACACATAACCAGCGGCATACACATAACAGAGCACAAGTTATAGGTGTAAACCTCCGGGACACCTCTAACGTTGAAAAAAAAGACGATCGTTAAATAAGCCCAGTTAAATATGCAGATATACTTAGTATAGATCAATGCGATAATTTTTTTACTCCTTGGCTGTAGAATAATTTCACAGAATGTCAGGCGACCAGATAAACTGCATATCAAAATAAAATCTAACACAGGAATATTTTTAAAATTATGAAATAAGATGTTGTAGATAGATTTAATGCCAAAAAAATAATATTCAGATGATAACATAATTAGTTCCTCAGCACGATAAGGTTTGACTCGACTGCAGCAGCAGCAATGTACCATTGTCACGGTACCAGAAAGCATGATGTAGTGTTATTGTTTTCCAAGTTAGAAGAGTGAGTCACGGCACCAGAAAGACGATGTTACATTACGAGTTGTCACGGCACCAGAAAGACGACGTTACATTACGAGTTGTCACGACACCAGAAAGACGATGTTACATTACGAGTTGTCACGGTACCAGAAAGACGATGTTACATTACGAGTTGTCACGGCACCAGAAAGACGATGTTACATTACGAGTTGTCACGGCACCAGAAAGACGATGTAGCATGACCGAATCAGTCACCTTTGCATACGTGACATAGAGAAGACCACAGGTACTTCTCTGCAGTTCAGTTCTTTTATTTGACGAGCTCTGTGTAACCGGCCATTAGGGCTCCCTTCTCACTATACACCAAACATCATCTGAGGTCTGCAGTTCAATAGACGGCATCTTCAACAAGTCCCGAAATACCAAGACTACTTCGAATAAATTTCGGCTTCCCTTCTTTCTATCTCGCCATTCGTCGACCTAGTTACCTTCATCAGTTGGAACCTCTATATCGTGTCTACCCCCGCCAGAATTTATATACGTAACCTGGGTGTCGAGTGTCGGATTTCCACGAGCTGCACGGGTGATTGTGAGTGACATATGCGCCCTCTGTGGCCCTCGTGGACAGTGCATGCTTGGAGCTATGGCGTCTGTGTGTTTGGTTGAGTGCTGGGCGGCTAAAAATGATGTCTGGCCTCCCTAATGTCTGTCTTGCTTTATGTTTAGTTCCCAGACCTGTCATATGTCCAATGTCCTCTCCAAAACTGTACTTTAACAATACGCCTAACTAGCATCTTTGTTGCCTACAGATGGCACGCATATTGTTATAGCAATAATAATAATAACAACAATAATAATAACAACAACAACAGATCAGACGATGAGACCAGCATCCCGTGCCACAGCAGGAAGCAGTGTCGTCACCTACAGACCAGCGTCAGGGGCAATAAGCTGCCGTTTCATTTGCAGTAATGAATTCACGGAAGCGTAAGGCCCCTAATGACTTTGGCACCCATGTCCACACCAGCCCCAGAGGTCTCCGTGAAGCTGCCAATCAGAAGACTAAGTCTTAATCGACCTTCCCAGGCTGGTGGCCGGCCGGCCCCGCGGCTACCATCGGTTTCGACTTTGGCGGTGGAAAGTACCAAGCAATTCCGGATCCAGATGAAAAGCATAAATTGCTTCTCGGCGGGGCTCCCAGCTCGTGGGATCTCGGAGCTCAAGCCTAAACGTCCACATGTAAGTGGACTGCGTCTTCAAAAAGAATACAGCTTATGCATATGTAGTTGGGTTTTACGACGTGTTATTACGCCAGAAAGAACTTCATTCACAGACACACGCTGAAAGCAGCGTGGCAAGAATTGTCGATCTGAAAAAATATGAACTTTACATAATACAAACAAACAACAATTATAAAGAAAAAAACAGTACAGACAACCAACCGTCAGCAGAAAAAAATGCGCCCACCAACCAACTCGCAAATAGGAAACCGCGCACGCATATGCAGGACAGTGAGTGCGTGAGCAAGCAAGAGGTCGTTTACCGTTAAAACATGCAAACTGACCAAATCGACCATAAGAGTTTTTACATGACATGTACAGAACATTCGCAGCGCTTAGAAAAAAGGAGATTCCTACCTTTGTTGCTCTTCTGAATCGCATAATGCATTCCTCTATCTCTGGTAATCCGTCTTCTCCAACACCTGTAGAATAAAAAGCGGAGCTTACAAAATAACAAATATAACAATAACAGTCATAAGCCATTGGAATAAACATAAGCAAACAATCGAAAACAAATTAGGCGGGAGGTCGGTTGTTCGCGTCCCGGCCGAGTCAAGCCTCGGACTTCAAAATTGGCAATCTAAAAGCTGTCCTGCCAGACGCCTGGCACTATGGAGAACAGTACTAGGACTGGTTGGCCCGGTGTCAGTATAATTTGACTGGGTGGGACTGAAGCCTGTGCTGTGACAGCAGTCCCATGTGTTGCAGCACGTCCGTAACTTTTGTCTAAGCAACACCGTGCCGACATGCAACTAACTTGCGGCGGGACGTTAGCCAACAACCAACCAACCAACCAAACTTGCACAAAGGTGCCCCTAGATTTCTGAACCTGGACATGGAGACAGTTTTTTAGAAATAGAATAAAGATATCACCTAGTCTATTCAAGACCCAGCAGATCGGTTACCACTGGTTACGAGGATACTTGTCAATATTCCTGACTCGCGCTCCCATTAGGAAATAAAGTTCAAAGAATAACTCAATGTCACCAGTACAACATTCTTCTTTTTCCCGCCTTCTATTATACAGTTTAATTTTCATCAGCCAGCCAGCGAATTCACTCACGCACCTAGTAGGGGCTTCCATAGGTTAAAAGAAAAACTTACGAGTTGGAAAATCTTTAATCCAAAAGACATCAAATAAACGATGCTGCAGAAATAACGATGTCTGGGCTGCAGGTCAGACTGTGATGCTGGAGATGATTGGTATTCACAGGCAAAGAGAGTGAGAGCGACAGAGAGAGCAAGAGAGAGAGAGAGAAAGTGAGAGTGAGAAAGAAAGTCTAGTTCAGCTGTCTAATATAGAAAAGGAATGTAAATCTTTGCAGGGTGTCAGTGGTCTGGAAGGAGGCAGTAGTAAGCCTCACATCTTCGGCAGGCCTTGTGGTGACACCCCCCACCACCACCACCACCACTGGCAACCGTCAGCTGGCAGCTAACTCTTGGGATGGGAGTGTTGTAGAGAAGGGAAGGGTAGCTGGACGTTAACATGTTTTTGAACTCCCTTCCGACTTCTGATCAGATTAAAACCGATCCTTTCACCAGTCCCCTGGTCATTCCACGGCGAAGACAATTCGTCTCGTACCGCTGCTTCAGAATTCATTCCGTCAGCGGTGACCTCTGCTGATTCCAAGCAAAAGTGCTCCCTTCTCGTCCCCTGTTTCTCATTCCTGCACCGTGTAGTCTCTAGAATTTTGACTTCCCATTAAAAAGTGTCTCTAGAAGTTGGGGGAAGAGGATGGCTGAGTGATTAGAACGTTCTGAACCCGAAGGTATTGGTTCTATACCCACGCGCCGTAGCACACTTTCCCCCTGTTCATCCAGTTGTGAATGGGTACCTGACCCAAGGGCCAGGGAAGGTAAGGCAGCGAGGGAGAGGAGATCTGCACAGACCTCACGATGCTGTCCCACAGAAAAGTAGGGGTCTCGTAACCTTCACTCTCCTACGACCTAAAAAGGTCACGGGACGACCTTCACCTTTCAAGAAGGACAAATTGAAGTGCCGTCCGCATTCCACTTTCATTAAAATGCCAAGAGCTACAGGCTTTTTGCTCTGGTGAACTTTCTTCTCATTTGCAGAACACATCAAGCAGGAAATCCTACAAAATGCTGTCAGGATGTTTGGTTTTAGATTTCAAATTAGTGTTTGCAGAAAATCACGCAGGTTACACAAGCTGCACTGCTCGATGTCTGACTATGTGGAGTAAATCATCATCTGAACCTCAGATTTTTATTTATTTTTTTTGAAAATTGCTATACGTCTTCTTGTCTATAGTTTTGCTATTATAACGCTGCGTCGTGACATCTTGACTACTCTTTTGTGTCCGAATGGTGGCCTAGTCAGCAGAATAAAGTAAATGTAGTTCTTACACAGGGAACGGTACATGTACTGGGGGGAGGGGGGTAACCAACCTTCTCGGAGGCTTGCGGCGCCTAGGTGCCAATGATGACAGCCCCATTAGGTAGACAGCATGATGTCAGCCAAACGGCTGGGTCGAGTGAGGGTCAGGCTGGGAAAAAGTAACTGCCTTTAGCCGCCAGATGCTAGCGTAAAGTAGAAGGGCAGGCTCCCGTCTGTGAGTCACTAAGACAAGCGGTAAGCAGGGAAAGAGAAAAAAGAGTCCAAGTAGCCACCAGGTGATTTCAACAGGTAAATTAGTTCCAAGGTTAAGCCGGCCACCACCTGCAACGGACGATAGACGACTAATAAAGCTTGGGACATGCACCCCTAGTTGGTCGTCTATAATACCATAAAAGGAAGAGTGCATGGAGAAGGGATGGTGATGGTGGGTCGAACGAAAGGGACAGAACCATTACACTAATTTTAATGGCTAAACTTTTAACCGATTCCATAAGTTTAAGGGGGCTATTTTACAACGGACGTGAGCGCTGTTTCAAAGAAAACTTTGTGCTGAGCGGTATTTAAATTTTGACATTTCTTTGGAAGAAAACTAAGTCCATCTTGCGGTCATTTTGTATAGGAGGGATACAGAGGGACAGGAGGAGGAAGTTGTGTCAGTAAACTGCGAGATCCTCGTTAGCTGGTGGTTCGTTCCATTTCTAGTGCGCTGGTGATGGTGGGTTGTCGGGTTCGCAGTGATCGTTGTCCCAGCTTCTAGCCACTCTAGCTGCTGCTCTAGAGCCCTATAAGCCTTTATTTGCATCTTTCCTGACATCTTTATACTTCACATCTTTTCTGACATCTTTATATTTCACATCTTTTCTTTAAATATCACGTTTAGTTCTGTCTAGTAGGGTTACATTTGGCTCGGACCTTAAAAAAGGGCGGATGCCCAACGCTCTTCAGCCTTCATGTTCATTTCTTGTCCAACCCTACCCCTGCACCCCTCCGTGCCCCCTGCTCTTATTTTCCAAAATTATGTCTTCAGGAAAAATAACAAAACCCTCACCCGGAAACAAAAACAAAACAAAGATATAATCCAAAAAAAAAACCTGCGTGTCATAAGAAAAGTCCGTACTTGTTGGCAATATTTAGTATTCCTCCCCACCCCCCACCTACACACACATCCACACCCACAGTCTGATTTTCTTTTTGTCCTTGCCGCCCCCTGTGTCTGCTGCAGAGTAATTTCCTGATATTGTACCAGCGGTAGTATTACCGACATCCTTCCCCCCATCATTCCAGCGCATGACTTTTACTACTAAACCGATCATGCGCGCGCTCTGAAGAGCTACGTACTGTCCCTAAAGCTTTGCTAACAAGCCAGGCTTCTGGAGAAGCAGCAAAACACGAACCGCTGCAGGAGAAATGATAAAACAGACAACAGCAGCACCCACGCCGTCTGTGGTTGCCTGAACTCCAGCCTGTGTACACTGACTGTGTGCTTCCACTGATCTCGCCGTGTGCAAGCAAAGCCAATCTCCAGTGACGGCGTACAAGGAACGTTAACTTGCAGGGAGCATCACAGACCATCATGACCCCAGGAGGAGCTTGCTTTGCCTTTCTCTCGCCCACCACTGTTACAGAAAAGAGAGAGGGGGGCGGGGTCGACTTGATATTTCGACCTATCACCTCAGCCCGTCTCCCCTCTCCATCTAAAATGCATCTCGAATATCGGAAATCTTCCTTTGCTCGTTTCGTGATCTCTTCACTTTCAGGCAATTTGAACGGAATAAAAAGGGCGCAGGCTTCCAGCACGTGATGCATTGAAAATGGAATAAGGGGAAGACAAAACTACTCCTCTCCCCTGTTTTCTTGATGAGGAACGTGTTATCCAAACCGTAATGAGTAGTTTATGTATATGGACATAGGCATGTGTAAGCGCGGTATTTGACCATACCACTCTAATAAAAACTTATCTAACAGCCAGCACTGCCAGAATGTAGTTTACTAAATATTCTTTTAAACTGTGTTATTTGTCTTGACTCCCTGGTGAAGCAAAGGCACCAACGAATCTCCCCCTTCTCTCTCCCCCCCACCCGTTTTCTCGGTCCTCGGCGAGCCCTCTGACCTCAATCCGGGTCTTTCCAATCTTCCTCAGTTCCTCCTCCACAGTCCTCCTGCAGTACTCAGTCATTTCAATCCAAATTTCGGAAAGTTTTAGCAAAGTCTTAAAAACAAGATGCTCAGAACAAAACAGGCCTTTTAAAGAGTTGTAAAACTTTTAGAAGTTTAGGAGAACTGTGCAGACCTTAGAATTCGGGAATGTCATCCCCGAAAATGTATGTTTCCGCAAAGAGGAGGGGGAGAGAACCCCTTTTATTCGCTTTGAACGTGATAAACGTGACTTTCCTCTTAGCGTAGGCACGTTTCCGGGCAGTTAGTGGGAAGAAGCTTCTTCAAAGGCTTGCACTGATTCAACGCTTTTGTTTACATCGGCGCCAAAGACGTGGGGCTCATCAGATGCAATGGAACACCCTTTGATGGACGATCCATCGGAAACTGGAAGGCTTAAATTGCGTGCGCAGGGAACAAGTCGGTATATTAACAAAAATCCCAACCCGCTGTACGTATTAAAGGTGCTGTAAAGGAAAACATGACGAAGATTCCAGAAAGTAAGGTGTGGGGTGTGGGGTGTGGGGTGTGGGGTGTAAATAGCAGGTTCCTGAAAGTGGCGGAGGAAGTCGGCCAATGATTTCGTCCCTTTAGCCGAGGAATTTCAGACTTTCATTTATGGTCGTCATGTGGTCATTTCAGCTAGGAGGCGCTGTTTTCCGTGCCAGAAATTTCCAGTTTCTTTTATAAGAAGGACAGGATAACCTTGTGCCCCTGACTATGGGAAAATGCTACGATGAAGTCAAGAAGCGTCTGTGTTTAAGACTGCAATCCTTAATATCCGATTGCCGTTGTCAGGAGATATCAATTATGTTTCACAAATAAACAAACTTAATTCTACTGAACGCTTACCTAGATGATTGTGTTCCTGTTTGCCGTAAGCACGTCTGATGAATGGAAACTTGAAGGAACAAATATATTTACCTTTGAAAAAGCGTCGCTAAAGGTGCATAAAGGTTACATACTAGGAGCAAGAAATAATGCGTCTCTATCTGTCTGTCTGTTTCTGTACCACTCCGTCTCTCTCTCTCTCTCTCTCTCCACCTCTCCCGGTCTCTCTCCTCGCCCACCTTTAAGTCACAAAACGACTTTTATTTCCACAAACTAAGTACACTAATCTAGCTGCGCTCCTCTAGGTGATAACCTATGAAAGGGCTTGATCCCGGTCAACGCAGATTAGCCCTGTCAATTTTCTCCTTACCATAATTTGGCGCGGAATTTGCACTCTTTCTTGTGTGGGAGTTCCGCAACTCACCAAACACATTGTCATAATCGGTACAGTTTATTACTAAGCAGGCCGGACTCGCGCTTCATAAACATACTTTTCCAGTCCATAATTTTATCAGAAGACGTGTGATGTATACTCTAACCCCGGAATGGAAAGAGAGACGTTTGGAAAGTGTACCACTGTTATCTGTAGCTATGCTGGGTGTTGTGTATTGCGAGCACTCAGCGGGTTCAAAGTGTGGGCACTCTGCTGCCATGTCGAACTCACTGCTACTGAAAAGGGTCAACGCCATCCTTTCCGAAAAAAACTGCGCGGTCATTGCCTATTAAAAAAAGCTCTCTGGATTCCGATCTCTCAGCGGACATATCGTGCGTCAGGAATGTCACAAGCGGTCGTTCGGTTTAAACACACAACATCACAGCCATGATTTCCGCTTAATAAAGCCTAAGGTTTATGAGTTATTGTTACAGTCATGCCATGCCGATGAAAGCTGGAGTGTCTTGTCCGGAAAAGTTGGTGACCCCGTTTCAGCCTCGTTGGTGTTGCTTCGTGGCCTGTACACCGCTCCCCCAGAAACTATAGGCAGGACGCCCTTCTGCACAGCAGAAATGATTTGACCTAATTTTACGTTACTTGTTCAATTACAAAGAAAATTGCCCGTTCGATATTAACAGATTAAAATGCGCGCTTCCTTACTCAGCATTTTGTTTGGGGTGAAAAAAATGTGGCTTGCAGGACACCCCCCCCCCATTCTCCCTTTCTCATTCCTCTGCCCCCGATATTCGCTAGGGACGCTCTCAGTAACTTCATTATTCCGCTCAGAGGGAACGGAAATCATATCTCCGTGTACGCCGCAGCTTGTTATAGTGTTTCCAACCAGGCCGGTTCATGCTGTGGCACATGCACGGCCCAAATTTAACATTACCACGCGTAGAGCTCTCACCCAGAAAATGGCGACACCCGCCCAAATGCCTCTGACATTTCAGACACGGCTATAAGTTGGCTAGCATGCCAGTGGCCAGAGATGAGTACACAACAGGAACAATACGATCACAAATTCTCACAAAATAAAAAATAACCACATAAAGACACACTAGAAACAGGAACTAGTACGAATGCGAACTGGAATGAATGCCGGACAGTCTGTCATATACAAACATTTCTACAATACTCCAGACAACAAATTAAGAGAGAGGGAGAGAGAGAGAGAGAAAAAAATGACTGGCGACAGACTGTGGTCTGTGAAAATCGAAAATCATTTCACGAGTGACAGCAGCCAGGCTGCGAGCGAGTTTCACCACCACCCATGCGCCGGTCAGTCTTCTGTGTAATACATTTGGCAAATATACGTCCTTTGCCGGCGTTCCCGTCAGCCATGGAGCCTGCGCTTCCCAGAATGCATCAGTCCCCGTCTTCCCGCTTTCGCGCTTGCGCACTCCGGGGCTAGTCAGGCGGCAAACGCTGCCGCGAAGTGTGAGTGCTGGTGCATATCAGTGTTCGCAGCAAAGGGACAAGCCAGGAACACCAACTCTGTGGAAACCGAATGGGTTATCTGCTCTTCCTTACCCCGGCAGTCAGTTTAAGACGGATTGCTTTTATTTATGGCTGTCTGGTGAATATCGGCTTTTTCTTCGTCGTAAAGATTTTATTTCCTCATATCTCTCTTTCTCCTTAATTTTTATTATTTTTTTTAAAATATAAAACTCAAGATGCTTTCAAGTCGCTTCGGACGACCCTTTCTATACTGCTCAAAAGAATGGGCTGTTCTGCTAGCGTTCAGGGAGGTAACTCTGCCATCCAACCAACAGGTGGCGAAAGAGCTCGAAGGCGTAGCAACTGGTGGTTTGCTTTGCTGACATCGGTACTAAGAAAAGTTTTTGTTCGCTATTTTACTTCTTACGGCCTCGAATTTTCGTGAAATGGCAGTGGAAGTTTCGCCACAGGCACGTTAAAAGCTGAACTTCGACTACCGACTGGAGACGTGTCAGGGCGAAAAGATCTGCAAGAGAGGCAAGTCAAGATCTATTTTAGACTGGGACAGGCGCAGGAGATGGCCTTTGGTCCTACTGTGCTACTAACAGTAATACTAGTTACTGCTACGGAGCTTAGGTCGCCTGGAATAAAGCTCTAGAACTAAAATATATCAGCGAAACATTCAGTGTTATTGGTTTATGCCTAGTGCAGTGTGGTGTTGATCCATTAACTCTTCGCGTTGTTACGTTTTTACACGTTGTCAGCACCTGGTGACTGGGTCAAGATCAAGAACAGTCCATTTAAAGACCAGCCAGGCGGACCACGGACGTTTTGCAGGAATACAACATTCGACCCATATATTTGGATCCATTTTTTAAATGCTGCAACAGTTAGCGTCGGTGGATGTGGAAATCAGTGCTGGCACGTTCGTGCACATCGCAGAAGACAGCCAAACATGTTCATCCAAAGCGCCAGATAATGAATGTGTGCAAATCAAACGCATGCAGGCGGCAAAATAAAAACTGAACGGCTGAAAATGCGCAATGCACGTGCATACCATTTGTACGTGAACATAATTTAGTAACTGCTAAGAGAGCGGTGGGTGTTTATGGACGCGATCGAAACAAAATTTCTAAATACTCCTTTAAGACGATGACCCAGCGGGGGATAGATTGGCTGCAGAAAGGCGTACGGGTCCAGGAAGTTATTTGCTTATCAGGAGTATCCTATTCAGTATGTGACATTTCGGGGCCACTACCACCAGACAGGAAAGGGTCAGAGAGCGCAGACAGGTTTGTGGTTCTGTCAGCTTTACCGGCAGAACAGCCACCGCCAATGCATTCAGAGGAAAGCTGCGAGAATACAGCGTGATCACCAGAACAGCTTTGCACCATGCGCGAGGCAACCTCACCGGAGTGGTCTGCAAGGATGACCTTCTACAGCCCCTCGTGCTGCCAGCTCTGCTGGAAATGGGACCAGCGCTGTTCTCCAGGATATTGCCGGACCGCACAGAGGTCAGTTCGTCACCACCTTCCTGCAAAAGCGCGCGCAGCAGTCGACTGGCGTGGACTGACACGCAAAGTCACCCGGACCTCAACCCGATCAAACATCTGTGGGATGCGCTGGCCGTCGCCTGTGGGCAAACCACCCTCCTCATCAGACCTTAACCGGCTGTTCGTTTTGGTTCATCAGGAGTGGCAAGCAGTCCCTGCAAAGGACTCTGGGGACTTGTCCGTACTCCGTATAACAGTGCATTGATTTTGTGCTGCACCTGCTCTGACTTTTGTCTACATGGCTTGTGTCCTTCGAGGTAGGGAATCTTGGTGTCGCAATAAAAAAAAAACACCCACGAAATTTGTTGCTGGTCATTAGATTATTAAACGAGGAACAGTTCAGCTTCATTGTGACTGCCGGTTTGTTCTTTGGCATCACGTGGCGCGTGCTCTTTGCACTGGTCTTCAATTTTTCGAGCAGTATATTTCCGTGGCTTAGAAAAATCATTTACCACGCACAAGCCCAAAGAACCCGTGATCATTCAAAATTCATTCTGGCTGAGTCATATCTCACTGGATCAGTTTTCTTCAAAATGATTTGTTTTTTCTTTCTCAGTGTCGTACAGTCAGATCACCGTTCGCAAGTAGAGTTGTCTCTTTTGAAGTGGAGTTGTCTCTTTCGCCCTGGTCGTCTGTGAAGAGAGTGAGTGTATGTCATCAAACAAATCGCATTATATCATAAAGTTAGAACATACACTGTTAACACTACGTCTAGACAAATCAATAGGGGCGGCCCATAGAATAGCTTTAACGCGTGCATATCGTCGATAAAGAGAATCAAGGTTATGGAGTTTGTGTCTTCGCACGTCCTTCCTCTGCATGTGGCACTGAGGTTTTCCAAGCGTACGGAACTCTGAATCTTCACACCTCTTCATTCCTCCTTTTCATCACCCCTGTAATAAGAGTGTCTTTGTCGCTGATTTGACAACGAAGGCGTATCAACATTGGAAGTAAGCAGCAGATAGAAAATATTGTGTCTAGTATACACAGAACAGAAGAACAAACAATATATATATATAGTTGTTTCTGTCACTGACCACAAACGCGCGAGTTTGTGCAAAGAAGGCAACTCAGATTTCACGGTGCGAATGCAAGAAAAAATTGTAACAATATTTAACTGCAGTGTATCTTTGAATGTAGGATCAATGTTTGACAGCAGGATAAAAAATGTAACAGTGTTTTTCGTGTACCAAATGGTGTCTTAAGACATCGGAACTGCTGGACTTGGCAAGCGCGCAAGAAGTAGGCCCGCCGGCGAGAAAGATGAAACGGTCTGGCAGGCCAAGGCGGTGTGAGAACTCAAAGACAACTGCGAAATCTGCAGCACTCATATCTGACAAGTCTCCAGACCGTGACCTCGCTGTGACCGGCCAAGACTCCGCAGGCGGTAGACGCGTGTATGTCGTAGTAAACTTCACAGTCACGACTGAGCAAAGCACACAATCACGTGATCTGATCATATCCTCTGGCACAGTGTCGGTAACAAATACACTGGCGATAGCCATGTCTTTCATAAACATCCTGAGACATGATGCAGAAAGAATATAAGGCTTCGCGGGATATGTTTTTGTACGTTTATGTGGAAGCAACATCGCTCACACACTATTGAGCTTCGTATAACAACGCTGTTTTGTGTCTAAGATCGAACTTTCTTGGAAAAATTAGTAGGTGACGCCATGCTGGCCAGGTTGCCGCTAAAAGGAAAATAATTGTGAGAAGAAAGAAAGACAGAAAGAAGTAAACAAGGAAGGAAGGAAACAAGGAAAGTAGGACAGACAGAAAGATAGACCGACAGACAGGCAGGCAGGTAGAGAGTAGGAACTAAAGAACGAAAGAAGGAGGGGTTAGGCAGAGAAAGAGATCGCCTCTGCCCAAAGAAAACGGAGAGAAAAAAAGAATTGAAATAATTCACGCATCCCCAAACCTCAGCAGAACGAATGCCCTCTTGATATATAAATCAAGAGGCGGTAATGATTCGGAAATGAAATATAAAGCGCCCAGACGACCATTTGATTATCGCGGGCAGCAAGCAGGACAAAAAGGAAGTCGCCACAGGTTGCGCGCGCATCCACAACCTCAGTGACCACAAACTGGCATCTTCCGTTTCTCGCATTCCACCAACCCCGCAGCCTGACAAAAATAGCAGCGAAAGACATTCATATTCCTCAGATCTTAGAGCCCGTCTGCAATCCGCATTCAAGGACTATGGGAAGACAACCCGTCTTTGCAAGGGGGCTTCAACCGACCATGTGACCCTCAAGCATTACAGAGTATCGATGACTTCCAGCAGTCTAGTACAGTCGTGTTCGCGGACTTCCAGATGTATTTGCTGAGCTGAAGAGCCCCAGCGTTCTGGAAAGTAAATGTTCTCCTTTCACACGGCTGGTCAAAAAAGAACATATCTTATCCACCTCAGCGAAAAGAGATGATCGTCGTGACGTTGACACACGCTCCCTTCATCTCTGGCTCTGCGCTTTCATCATGGCCAAGCTGGTCGCATGTCAGGACCCCCGTAAAGTGCCCCAGCTTTTTGTTTTTTTTTCTTTGTGCTTTTCCCTTCCTCTCGCATGCCTCTCGTGCTCAGCTCAATGCGTTTTGAGCGCCCTCTGCCGGGGCTGTTTTGCTGTAAAAAAATGCACGGAGCTGCGTCGGTAAATACTTATCCTTCCTCGCTTCCTCCTAGGATCGATTTTTGACAGAAGGTTTTTATTCAAGTTAATGATTTCTCCCCTTTTTATTATTCAAGCTACTGACGTCTCCCCCTTCCCTTATTTTTTTTAAAAAGTTCCCTCGCCACTGCATCGACCCTGACTTCGGCGGGATCTATAGCACTGGCAATATAATAGCACACAACCGGACGCCATGTTTACCCCCACCCCCATCCCACACACACACACA
The DNA here is from genome assembly GCA_004794575.1 of Lanistes nyassanus. NCBI lineage: Eukaryota > Metazoa > Mollusca > Gastropoda > Architaenioglossa > Ampullariidae > Lanistes > Lanistes nyassanus. Next base: position 524,557 of record SMGT01007356.1, read on the forward strand.
TCGTCCCCTCTCCACCACCCAGCGGTCGGTTGTCACCTCGTTAACCGCGGACATGCTGCCGATGAATGGGGAGAGAACTCCACAAGAAGATTCGCAGCTAATCGAGTATCAAGCTTTACCCCGCTCCTCATATTTGCATCCAGCGCCATCTTGCTACGTTCTGATCTCTGTGCTCTGTTTCAAACAAACAAACAAACAAGAAACATCTTGCAAGAATTGAGCGACCGCTGTGAAGACTGGGTCTTCGTGCCGGAGCCCGACAAACCCTGGCTATTGTAAACCCCCCCCCCCCCCCGGGGCGCAGCTTAGCACTATGCTGCAGACCAAAGCAGTCGAGAAGCTGGAGAAGTTCAAACCAGCCAAAGGCCGGAGCACAAGCTTTGATCGAGGGTTGGCTTGCACACGGGTTCGTATCTCCTGTTCATGCGTAAAGGTGCACCTAAAACACACGAAGGAATAACCCTTCCGACAACTCTTATGACCGGGAATGCACATACAAAACCTCGTGCAGCCTAGCCCAGCAATGCCAGCTAACACGCTTAGCAGGAACGCCTGAGACCGATGGAGATTAAGTGCAGAAGATAAGCGACTGTTTATCTCACTTCATCATAAAGCCACGACGTGTTTTAGAGATACCATAGGGAAGGGGTGTGTGTCGGGGTGGGCGTGGGGTGGGCGGGTGAAATAACATAGATTTTAGTACGAAGTGCGGTCAAGGACATGTCATGCCGCCCTAAACCCTGAGGAGACGAACGGCCGCAGTTACAAGCCGTATCTTGCTGACACCTTCTGATCATCAACTGCCAAGAAGTTGTTATCAAGAGAACCGTCTGGTTTCTGCCCCACTCCGGTATTATAGAACAAACCTCGATACTCGGCTAACAGAACGTACGTGTTTGGCTCGGGAAGTAGAGGTTTGGGGGGGGGGTGAGACTTACTACCCCTCCGGAACGTCAGTCGCGCGTGCAACACTCGTGACGTGGTTTTTAACATGGCGGTTAACCGGAAGCGTGGTATTTCTCGCGTCGTTAGGCGAAAACATGGTCGATGTTCGGCCCCACACGTGTTGTTTTCTGCTGCTTCGCTCATCAAAATGAATGGATCATTCAGCCAACAGTCGACACTCTGAGGATCCTGACTAGGTGGTTCCCTCGTGAATTAAGCATTCCTGGCCTACTGGATAGACATGTCTGGCATTCGGTTATATTTTATTGGGAACGAAAACAAACATAAAACTGTCACCTTTTTAATAAAGAAAAGAAGGAAAAACATTTAAACTAGTCCTTTCCAATAACCTCTAGGATTCCCAAGTTCATTTTTATTCTTTGAAAATGAAGAAAGCACATATGTACAGTCCGTTCTGCGTTCTGCGTTTTCAAACAAAGAATCATTGATGTCCATTGGCCACGCTGGGATGAACAAATGCACGCAAGTGACAGGTTTTCATCGTACTGTGTATTTAAAACAACATTTGAATCAGCAGCATATTTGCACATGAGTATGAATAGACATGTTATGAATGCATTGGTAAAATTTAGACTTGGTAATTATGGAATTTTAGAGCACAGAAACAGTTATACGACCAATGGCGCTGTGAATATTTGTCGCTTGTGTCATACAGGTGTCGAAGACAAGGTGCATTTTGTTTGTGTTGCCCAACTGTAGAACCTCTGAGAAAAGACCTTATCCCTGTTAAATCCACTAGATTCCAATCAAGGTTCAAGCTTGCTCTTTTGTTATCTGCTAGTAACAAAACTGTCGTTTGTAATTTTGCCGTATTTCTATACAAAGCTCAGAAGCTTTTGGAACATATAAGCTCATAAAAAAATGTTTGCCATGCGGGTATATTGGTTTGTGTATAGAATTTATCCACTTTGTCACTGTACTTATTTACATTGTGCAAACGTCCCCCTTCCAGAAGGGGCCCTGGCCTCTTTGGAATAAAAATTTCGTTTCGTTTCGTTTTGAAAATGAAGAATGTTACTACTGGCAACAAATCGTTCTCCAGTTTATGAAAGTGTACGTTCGCTATCATGAACTTGGCGTTGTGAAGTTTCTCCGGTGGAGAAACAAGTCGCAGGCGCTATACTGCATGAGAACCGGGTGGGTCTTGTCAGGACAAGGTACAGACGCCTAATGGGCTCCTTGAGATAGCGAGAGCATCTCGACAAGAAGATTACAGCGTTCCGGGAAGGAAACGGTCTCATAAACAGATGCTAGCCCAGGGCTTCCGCAGTACTTGAGAGAGGATTGACCGCAGACTTCCCTTTTAGCTGCAGGGTTTAGTCAAAGTGCATTTACTGTTTTGCTGTAACTTTCTATTGCTCGAAGGCCTTTCTGACTATCAAGTCTTTACTTCTGCCATATTGCTTCTCTTAATTCAATTCTGTCAGCATTGCAGACAATCTGCCATCTTCTTGGCCAAAAATAGTTTGAGCTAGAAATACGATGCTGTGCAGCAAGGCAAAATACACAGTCATGTTTCAAAAGACTCTGGTTTTATAAAATTCTCCTCATAACGCATACCGTTTCAGAAGCTTTCATAGGTAAGTGATTGGTACACGTAGAATTTTTATCTGTCTTGATCTGTAGACAGTAAAGTTGCACTACTGTTATATGTTTAAAATATTGTTTGCTAAGGTGGATTATTTGTTGGAGAAAATGTAATAATAATAAATAATAAATAATATAATACACTTACAGCACTAGACAATATAAAAATTAGGGTGTAACCATAACTGATTTTTCTTCATTCTTACCGTTATCGGCGTGTGACGTTTTGTTCTCCCTTAAGTATGACAAAGACAAACGAGAGAGGAGGTGTTTGTGTGTGTGGGTATTTGTTGCTTAACTTCCAGCCGCAAACTATGTTCATATCAGGACGGTGTTGCTTAGACAAAGTTTACGTACTGCCACACGTGGGACTGATGACGCAACACGGGCCTCAGTCCCACCCAGTCACATTGTACTGACACCGGGCCAACCAGTCCTAGTACTGTTCCCTGTAGAGCCAGGCGTCTGGCAGGGCAGCTACTAGATTGTCAATTTTTCATGTCTCAGGTATGACTCGGCCGGGATGCGAACCACCGACCTCCTGCCTCGGAAGCGGACGCCTTAACCACTAGACCACTGAGGCGGTCGAATAAGAGAGAAATGATGGGAACGAGAAGAAGATTACGAAGAAGAAAAACTTTGGCCAAACATTTACTGACAAGAAAGTTCTTGTTTTATCAGACGTGTCAGCGTTGGCAAAACATTAATTGACGAGAAAATTCTGGATTTACTGGTCGGGTCAATGTTGGCATAACAATAATTGACGAGAAAATTCCCGTTGTACCAGTCGCGTCAATGTTGACAAAACATTAATTGACGATAAAATTCTCGATGAACTCGTCGGGTCAATATTGAAAAACATGAAGAACATTCTTGTTTTACTAGTCGTGTGAATGTTGGCAACACGTTGACTAGAATATTTCTGTTGTACCAGTGGCTTAAATGCTGCAAAATATCGAAGATTCCTGTCGTACCCGTTGCCGTCTGAGAGCTAGTCAACAACAGAAAGCAGATGATTACAGTCACTCACTGGGCGACATGTCCTCCTCAGACACATCCGCGTCATCCAAATGGGCCCAGCTCAGGGGGGATAACCTTGGCGACGGCAAGACGTCTGATGACGTAGACTGTCGGAAGCACTCGGAAGGTTCCGGCCAGTCGGTGAACACGCCATCGCAGTGCCTGTCATCTTCCGTGTCGAAGGATGTGCAGCTTGTCTGGCGGGAAATGTCAGCAGGGCTGGAGGGAGGAAATAAAAAAAACAAAACAAAGAAAACTCAGTGAAGCAAAATTCCCTCCCCTCCCACAGAAAAAAAAAGTTGACAGGCGGGTGTCTTCGCCTTGAGGTATATGCACAAGAATCTAGATTATGATTCAGATAAATATTTGTAAGAAAATATCTACAACATTAAAGTGGCAACATGAACTTTGGCACAACTCGAAGCATCTTACAGGTCATTTTAAGGTCACTAAGCTGCGAATAATGCGTGTAAAATAATACCCGCTTGCGCATAGAGGAAATGTTAATTCCCTAAATCGGCGTTTACGCGAGGTAAGAATAGACACACAGTGTTGGGCACTAGGTATAACAGAAGCGAATGTCGAATGTTTCGGCTGCTCAGTTTACGGACAATCAACAACCTCGCAACGAATAGCCTCCTAGATCGATGTAGATGTATAATAAGTGTACCTTCGCATAACTGCGAGTTTTCGTCAACCTCATGTATCTAATTTTTAAAAGAAAAGAGCAAGGACACGCCTGAGCCCTGTACACGTGCATCACGACAACACACACTCACACAGAGGTGGGGCGTAGAAGCATGTTAAAATCAGATTCTCGTTGGCTTGCTGGATCGAGGTATTGATATAGAGTTGAACTTTTTGTATCGCAGTCTTATCTTATTCAACTCTGTGCACAAAGAAAGAAAGAGAGAAAGAGAGAGAAGAAAGAAGAAAACAAAATTGAAAACTGTAAGTTTAGTAACATGCTACTGTCCAATCCACAAAAAGACAAACTGTGTGTAACACGGGTTTGACCCGGAAGCCCCCAGAGGATGATCCCATGTGCGATGTGTGAAAAGAAGACTCCAGCCTAAGTCCCAGTGCAGTCTGCTGTACTAGTTAATAGGTTTGTCTCAACGTGGCCACCAAACTCTGAGTAGATCAAGACAGGTGTTTACCCTTACAATAACCAAGGCAGCTTCAAACGGTTTTAAAGTAACCTTCGGACGCTCTCACTTTTGTTTCTGTAGAGACGTTTTCTAAGGCATAAATTGAAGCCATAGCGTCTAGCATCGGCTGGCGTGGATTGACAAACGGTTTCGACAGGTTTCTCACACGTTCTTGTGATGCGTATGGCTGATGTCGGCGTCTGGTTGTATGTTAGAAAAGCTTGCGACTGCTCATGCGCCAACAGCAACTGGTCATTATGAATGTCTGGAGCTGACCCGACGGTTCCCTTGAACCTAAGGTGCACTTGGACGTTTGTCAACTTGCCCAACGTATCACAACAAAACAACAACAATAAATTTCACAAGACAAAAGCACAACAAAAAGCACGCACGAAAGTGGGGGGAGGGGGTCAACAGGCCAGGTACATGAAAATACACGCATGCTTGCGCACACGCTCACACAAGGACGTCACGCACAACGCGCCACCGTTGTGGTCTACACGTGTCAGTATTACCATTGTCAGTCACAAGGCAGACACACTGGCGGCACGTGGTTTCGCTTTTCAAAATGTGTTCAAGTTTCCAGTTGACGTCTTCTCGATTCAGAAGTCCCCTTTCTAAACTTGGCCGCTGGCGAACCACGCCATAAGCGCTAACGGGTTAGTTAGCAGCCAGTGAAATCCGAGAAAATATTACTGTCAAGGGACAGGAGGCGCACCTCATCTTTTGTTTCTTTCTCCTGTTGTTCTCGAGACGTTGGTCTCATCCATGTTCTTGCTGTAGGAGTATGCAGCTGGTCACTACTCGATTTCTGCAAGTCCATCGGGGCTTGCAGCCGGTGGCGCGACTCAGTATATTTGGGATGGCATGACAGTCTCCCTCCTTCCCGGGAACGGCAATCTTTCCAGAACTGAATTCCGACTGAGAGACCAAACGAAATCAATGCAAACAATTGCAGTAGAGAGTTTTTGCTCAGGTCTCTATCAGAGTTCCCCAAACTTCCAAGTACCAAGTTACAAAGAAGAACCTATTTGCCTTGTAAAGACCTACCTTCTAGCAGCTAAGACAAAAGAAAACAAACAAACAATCAAAAGAAAACGAAACGCAGCGAAACTATGAGAAAAAGAACAATAGCGCGAAATAAGAAAATGAACTACAATTTGCTCCAAGCACTGAGATTTCATGATCTGACAGGGACTGAAAGAGAACTTTGTACTTTCAAGTGGCTTTAACTATAATGAGTGAAATTTGGATTACACAAGAGGCTGAAACCAAGGCTACGCTAGAAGGGATAGATGCCTTGTTATTGCTTTACCGTCTAAAGTTTTCATCCACAAAACGTACAAAATAGTTAATAAAGAACAAGTAAGGACCCAGCGCTTAAATAACTCCAACAAAGATACTGGCAGCGCTCAAACATAACCGTATGTAGACGCATGTGACCAAGGGAGCTTACCGTACCCAAACACGTAGCAAAGAGAGGGCCGAAAGAAAGGAACTTGGCAGATCCTCAAAAAAGAACTGCCATCCTTTCTTTCGACCCTCTCTTTGCTACGTGTTTGGGTACGGTAAGCTCCCTTGGGCACATGCGTCTACATACGGTTATGTTTGAGCGCTGCCAGTATCTTTGTACAAAATAGTATTTCATCTGCTCTCAACGAGCAGCAGACATGACACAATAGAAAAAGGAGGACAGCAGTGCTATAACTGGGAAAGTAGAAAGAAAAAAAGAAAGAAGAAAAGACAGAAAGACAGGGAAGAAAGAAAGAAAGGGAGGAATGAAAGAGTTAATGAAAATGGACGACTCTTTCAACGCCGATAACAATGGCTTTAAAGATGATGACAAGATAAATTTCGCAATCCACTCAATTCCACATTATACATTTACAGCGATCGCATGATCATGAGGGTGGAACAAAGATGTCATGCTAGCACTTAAAAAAAAAACCAACCACGAAATAGGTTTTTCCTTAGAAAAGCGAACCCCACGGCCAGTCATTAAAATTATTGATGACAGCGATATTTTCTAGCCCATCTCATATCCCGACAGCCCCGCCGTTAGTGGAGCCTACCTACTGAAGCACGTGGGAGATCACCGCAAGAGCTTGCCTCGTGCAGCAGAGTTACGGGGCTTGTCTGAAGGATATGTAGGAGCTCAGACGGAATATTACTGTTCAAAAGGGCTAGCTGCACGTCCCAAAGATTATATACTACTTACTAAGATAGATAGCTTCCTTCATACTGGGTGTTACGAGAGTCTGGGTTAGGGGAAATAACTCGGTTGCGGCCATCTTCCCCTTTGTCATGCGGAATAGCTCTTCCTGTGCAGATGCTGGTTTTCTTATACAACCAGAATAATGTACTGGCAATCCATCTTGGTGTTGCATAAATGTAAATCTTATATAAATATATATATATATATAATCTTTGGTATAACTTCCAAAGAACACCGACTGATGAATTGCAACAGCAAAGATTATGTATGTAATATAAAATCATGCTCGGTGTGCAGGAAAATGTACGTCTCACTCAGGTCTGGTCAAAGCAAACCCCAAACCAGACACTAGTGTATACAGTCTTTGGATTAACGTTCACAATATTTGTCATTCGTGTATTTTGAAATTATCATATCGACCGTGTAGTGACCTTGTCGGGGAGGGGGAATTGCACACACCACAGAGGAGAAAATAAAACACAGGAAAAGAATACACAAAGCCATTTAAAACATGCGCACGACTGTCTCGTTCAAATAGCGATATTTTGAAAAAACATCACCTCCCTCTGACCACAGTACACGCTTTTTCGGCGGGGCTGGTGTAGGGACTGTTATATGATAGCACTGTTCATATTATCTCTTATTGTAATATTGGTTTAGTCTAACAAAGATACAGCACTGTAACTTGCACAAGTGTATACTAACTGCTGCGACACTTTCACAAATTAAATGACAAACTTTTGCTGCTAGAGAATCCGTGCTGCACTTTAGAAAAAGCCGGTGCGCTTTGAAAAGATTATAAATAGTTTTATGTTGTTATTCTTTGTAAAATCGGATGGCATCTTTCAAAAGAAAGAAAAAGAAAAACAAAGGCAGGAAGGAAGGTTAGAGATGAAATAGACAAAATAAAAGGTAGGAGTCACACAGCCTTAATCCCTACGCTAGAAGGGACAGACATTTGTTAATTACTTCACCATCTGAAGTTTTCATCCACAAAACGTACAGGAGTGTTTCATCTGCTCTCAACGGAACAGACATGACAAGATAGAAAGAGGAGCAGGATGGCCGTATTATACCTGGGAAAGTAGAACGAGAAAGAAAGAAAGAAAGAAAGAAAGAAAGAAAGAAAGAAAGAAAGAAAGAAAGAAAGAAAGAAAGAAAGAAAGAAAGAAAGAAAGAAAGAAAGAAAGAAAGAAAGAAAGAAGCTATTCCGCATGACAAAGGGGAAGATGGCCGCAACCGAGTTATTTCCCCTAACTCAGACTCTCGTAACACCCAGTATGAAGGAAGCTATCTATCTTAGTAAGTAAGAAAGAAAGAAAGAAAGAAAGAAAGAAAGAAAGAAAGAAAGAAAGAAAGAAAGAAAGAAAGAAAGAAAGAAAGAAAGAAAGAGGNAAAGAAAGAAGGAAAGAAAGAAAGAAAGAAGGAAAGAAAGAAAGAAAGAAGGAAAGAAAGAAGGAAGGCAGGAAGGAAGGCAGGAAGGAAGGCAGGAAGGAAGGAAGGCAGGAAGGCAGGAAGGAAGGAAGGAAGGAAGGAAGGAAGGCAGGAAAGCAGGAAAGCAGGAAAGAAAGAAAGCAAGAAAGAAAGAAAGAAAGAAAGAAAGAAAGAAAGAAAGAAAGAAAGAAAGAAAGAGGAATGAATTGTAGAGAAGAAAAAGACGAAAAAAGGTCTGAGTCACACAGCTTCAATCGATACGAGTACATCTTGAGCAGCTCTAGGAAGACTTGACCCAATGAAATCCAGAGAACACCGCCTGTCTACAGGCACATCCTAAACGCATAGAAAGCGGTTCCAGAACTGGAACATGTCAATCAGACGGTGCACTCTCCTTCTGCCAGCTGCTGGCCATCAGGCAGCCCATATTTGCAAGACCAGGCAGGACTGACAACCAGGCAGGCGTTGCGAACAATTCAGCACCGGCTAACCAAGTTGGCAAGGGGATAGCAATGCCCCAACCTGCGAGAAGATTGGATTTGCGGTTCTTTTTTTCAGTTGTCTCCCTTCTCTCAGACCTTCCTGATTTCCGTTGCTCACAGCAATGGCTCTGACCTTTCCTTGACCGCCAATGGCGAATAAATTTTGTTCGATTTTTTTTTCGAGGAAACAAGATTTACGTTAAAGCCTCAATTCCCTTCCAGAGGCTTTTTCCCTTTGCTTTTTTCCGTTTTTTTTTTCCTTCTGTCACCTTTACCTTTCTGGTTGTAAGCCTGGTCAGTAGACAGAGATTTAGTCAGGAGTCTTTCAGTAAACCTTTTATTTCCAACTGTTGGTAGTTGGCTGTTTCTGTTTGGGTTTTTTTTTCGGGTGCACGCTGAACTCTCCCGAATTAAGTGCAAAAAGTCTTTCTAAGAAATACATGCGCACACGCGCACACACGCACGAACATATTTCGTGACATGAAAAGAGGCAAAAAGAAGATATGGGAACATAAAACACGTGTTTTGTGTCTTCCCCCCTCATTCCCTTTATCTTTCTCAAACACTAGTATATATATATATATACATGCATATATTAACATATTTTGTGTGTGTGTGTGTGTGTGAAGGAGAGAGCGAAAAAAGGGACGGAAGGACGGAAGAATATAATGGCTTCTACTCTAGTTCTTTTGAAGACCTTTTGCCGCACGAATGTTTAGTTATGCAAAGACAGGCGCGGAATTTCAAAGTTTTACGATCTTCCTGGACGTGCACTACGGGCCGGGAGTCTGCAGTGTCCACGCAGAATCTACTTCATACCGCTGGCCACTGCTAAGGGTAAACATCTGGTCCATGCATGTTATGAAGTTGTTATTGTTGTTTGTTTATTGTTAAATGTCGACTCAGCCAAAAAAACTATCGAAGGGTGGAGGTTGGAGGGGAGAGAGCGGAATGGGCCTTTGGGAGAATGGTGGGAGGAGGGGGGGGTAAGGAAGAGATGGATACCAGAGTACCCGGAGAACTACCCCTGACGGCCAGTCCTGTAAACAGGTGACAAGCATAGAAACTACGTCTGCTGGATCCGAACTAACGATCCTGTGCATTTGTTGTTGTTGTTGTTGTTGTTGTTGCAAGCTTTACCTACTGCTATCCTATCTGCCACACAGTGCATTTTTTTGACAGTAACCGAAGTTCAGTGTCTAGCTAGAGGCAGCAAATTTCACTGCTCTGAGTCACTGAGTGGCTGTGCTAACAGCAAAACAAGAGGTCACAGAGGCATAACTGTAACGCTGACAGCCCTAAGACATGACTAGCTGTGGCGTCGATACTGCCAGTAACAAGACTAACTATACAACGCCGAGAGTACAAGCAACCTGACCAACTATGTTGGGAGTATAAGTAACACGAGTAACCGTCAACTAGTACGCTTAAAGTCCAAGTAATATGACTAACTCTAAATTGGTACGCTAACATATTGACTAACTATAACGCTGACAGTACAAGTAACATAATTAACTATAACGCTGACAGTACAAGAAACATGACAAAATATAAATTGGTTCGCAGACAACATAAGTAACAAAAGTAACCCTGACATTACAAGTAACATATGAATCGCTACGCTGACTGCAGAAGTATATAATAAGTTGGAGTAACTACAACGCTGAAGTCCAAGTAACACAAGACTAACTACAACGCTGACAGTAAAGGTAACATACACGAGGAACACGAATTGCTAGTGCTGTAACGCAGTGTGCTGACAGCTCAAGTAACGGAGTACAAGGTTGATAGAACAAGTTCAATGACTAGTCGTCGGACTGACATTACCAGCAGCGTTAAAAACGGTAACGCAGGACATAAGATCATTAATAACAGTAACTGTGACATTAGAAATGTTAGTAAGACTAACGCTGACAACACCAGTGACATGGCTTGATGCATCGCTGACAGCGTCAACAACAGTAAATCCGAGTTGGCGAGACTGCTGAAGGGAAGTAACTCTAGGTTTCGAGACTGCTGAATGTTGCAAGAGTTGCCTCCCATAGCTTGTTATCTAACCCTTTTGTTAGCCGACAAGACACGATCAAATCATCAGTTCATTCATCTATCCACATACACAGAGTCATTTTGTCAATGTCAGTATCATATTTCAGTACAAGTATAAACAGTTAACAATTTTAAAAATAACTAAACAAATATAAACTTGCAGTAAATTTGAAATCATTCCTTAGCCCAACGAAAGAACTCTGGGACTAAATATTTGAGCTAGCGGTCTAGGTAGTAAATAACCAATCTGAACGCAGACACATTTAAAATTCAAATCGAAGTGTCAAATAAAAAGTATGGCATCAAACATCGAAAAATAATTAGTACATGAATAGGTAAGACAGTAAACTTAGCAGGCATACTTAGGATTAGGACAATAGCCAGCAGAGACAGCGACAACAGCAAAACACCAGCACCAGGGCACCAGAGCAGCAAGAACCAGCCTGAAGGGAACCAGCTTCTACCACTGTTAGTCTAGTCGTCACAGACAGTAGGGGCCGCTCCTTCTTTATACCTTCCTTCTTTCCTTCCTCCCTTCCCACGCAGCGCGAAAACATCGCAAGGTGGAAGCTCATTCCCTCCCTCCCTGCCTCCACCCATCTATCATTCCATCAGTCCATCATTCCATCCACCCATGCACGAAATTCCTTTAATGCAGTTTCATTTGTCATTGGTTTAAATCCCAACTTAGCTCTCCAGGCGTACGAGTTGCAGATGTTTTTTTTTTAAAAAAGTAAATAAGCTTCAAACTGCATACAAAAGAAGGAAGAAAAGAAAGAAAGAACGGCAGAAACTGCAGAAAGAAGGATACCAAAGAAGGAAAAAGAAAAGCGAAATAGGAAGGAGTCAAAGACGGAGGGCATTGCGTCCTTTCCTTGTAGTTCGTTCGTTACTTTCATTTTTTAAAGAAAGAAACAATAAGAAAATAGAGTGAAATTAGAACACCATCAACATGATCAGGGGTTATGGCTCCCATACACTGTCCCGACTGCCCGCGCACACGAACAATATTTACATGTATATAAATAAAGACAAGCCTGTCTAGACGTGCACCCAATGCACACGGGCACAGTACAAATTGCAGCGACAGACCCGTGAAAGTAGCTATCATTGGGGGAAAAGGATCACGATAAGAACTGTTTTTCACGGGCAAAAGAACCACTCTCGTCAAAAAGAAATAAACCTATTTTTTTCTTTGAAGGGAATTCATATCCTTTGTAAATTCAGACTTTCGGGAATCGAAGGTTCAGTACATTCTTACACTTGCAAACATGCACGAACATATATTGTGTACATGCAGACGACTGACTGTGAGAACATAAGTCGAAAGGATATGGAAATGACGCAACATCCCTAGCTCTTGTCTCCACAAAGTTTTATCAAAAAACCAGAAACCTGAAAGCTAACATGGTCTGGACTTGGCAGGAGAGCGAAGCGGTGGTCATGATTTGGGTGGGAAATCCGCTCTTTTTTATGCTGCACGCGGGCAGAAGCAAAATTCTGCGCACGCGGCATGCCTGTCAGTGCTGGTTCTGCTGCAGGAAATCTGTATTTCTTCATCGTTTATCACCTCCGACAAGCGAGAGTTCCAAAATCAAACGGGCGAGGTACGTACTGCTTCACTCCCCTTGGGGGTTAGCTGGACGAGTGTCCTAGTTCGCCTAGAGCAGCACGGCAACGGGCCAAGATCGTTTCCCCAATCAGCGAATGTCTTACAAATGTACAGGCTTGTGCATGCGCAGTCTGTATTCTAATCAAATATGGCTGCATTGTGTACTACTGAGTGCTGTTGGAAGCAGATGTATTATATACAACATCCTTATGACGTACAGCCATTAGTCTTGTGATATGGGGGTGGGGTTAGGGTTAGGGTTAGGGTAAAAAAATTCAAGCTTTAAGAAAAGGACGAAAACCACTGTCAGTAACACTGATAAAAGCCACAAAAACTGCTAGTCGCATATATCATTTAGCGTCGCATGCCGAATATCGTGCTTCATGCATAGGAAAGAACGTCACAGCGATTAGATAACATGTACTGACGATGGCGATTGGTGGTTCTATGTAATACCTCATGCCATTGGGCCACAGACTCTGGCCCTTTTTCACACTCACTCTAGTAGGAGTCTTACAGATGTATACACAAGGTCGAAGGCAGCGAACTAGGACAGGCTTTTGTTTGGTTAAGAAAGGCTTCGAGAGAACAGACTACTGTCTGTTCATACCGTCAGGAAGAGATGTCGAAGATTATAGAATGAAAGCCTAGATATATGACAAGGGCAAGCGGTCTCGCCGAAGAAACATCAAATGAGCTGTGCGTTTTGTTTGTTTGTTTTGACAGGTTGGTTGTAATATAACGACATCTTGCATGCTCTGAATGACAAACAGGCGAAGAACGTATATCTGTATACCAGCATCGCTTTAAAGTTGAGTTGCTATCAGAAGAGAAGAACAACATTGTACGTTATGCAGGCTTTACATAATAAACATAAAAAGGTAAATCACAGAACAAAACATTCTGATTTCGAAAACTTAAAAATGTATTACGCAGTGAGCATACTTGAATAATAAGGAATGTAGACCTAACGATGTGTGGACCTGGTTCAAGCTGCCAAAGTAATAATCGAGTTCGGTTATGAAAAAAAAGTTTTCGCTTTCAAGTCGATCAGCAACCGGTCTAGCGAAAATCTCCCGATGAAATATATTCCGAATTCGTCTAGTTCAATGCAAGGACGATTTAAAACTGTCTATACATCGTTTGAGATCTTGGAGACGCGTTGTTTTCATAGCAACTGTCAGCTTTTGCTGTAGGGGGACACAGACTCACGGACGCAGCAAAAATAGTTATATAGGTCTGAGTCACGACAGTTGTTGCGGTCTAAAAAGCATTAGTTGTTAAGTCTCAGGCCGGAAGTATTTTGATACTATCATAGAACCCCGGATGTTTTGTCTTGCAGAGTAGAAGAATGCCGCTCAATCGGCGCTGTTTGCGGATGTAATCCTACACAAGAAAGCTAATACTGTCTGCATGGCCATACACATATACACTTCTTAACATCCTACAGCCTTCTGCCCTTTACAGCTGTCCGGAGCCGACATTTCAGACGAACAATTTCTGGGGTGAGATCGCAGCTTCTGCGTATAAACACACGCCAGACATGTGATTAGCTCTGTCAGACCATTCCGACATAGACTTTAGTTCTCAGCCAGCTTTGCCTCTTCAAAGGATTGTTTTCAAAGATGGAACTGACCAATTCTACAAATCAAACGATTTGTAAAGGTCAAGCAGGAACTGTAACTGTTGCCACAATGTCGCAAAAGACAAATTCTTGATTCTCCAGGGACACAGAGCTAGCCAAATGATAATACTGGCGTGGGTCCGTGAGTTAGAAGAATAGCTTTTCTACAATTTATGAACCACACACACACGCACGCACGCACACACACACACAGTGAAGGAAAACAGAGAATGAAGAGAAACAGAATCCTTATCACAAGCAAAAGTGATGCCAACAAATCGATGAGGTAAAAATGGCACGGTGTTTTTAGGTCAAGGAAAAACTGGGGATCAAGAACTATCTGTTTGATTTCCACGGCTACAGGAGGTGGCAACAACTACAACAGACCCCAGGGTACAGCACGTCCCGGCGATACTGCTATATCGATATGCTTCTTCTGTGATCAGCTGCTCGGCGCACTAAGAGTAGACTGGTTCGCTGCACGGATTTTCCAGATCGGAGCTGGCATTTAATTTCTCATGCTGGGCAGACGAGATTCGAATCCTCTTTCTATTCGATTACGTAACTTCTATAGGCAGAGGGAGATAACCTCGCTGTTTTTCTGCCCGCTTCCGGCCTCCTGTGCCTGTTTGACTTTCGAAAAGTATTTGTAATATAAATTTCTGTCTCTCTCTATCTTTTCGGTCTGTTTCTGTACGTGTCTTGTTCTGTTTTCTCTTCCTTTGTGCGTGCGTGCGTGCCTGCATATACATCTGTTTACCCTTTCCCTGGTTACCTATATTTTGTTTTTGGCTTAACATTTCTCCATGTTTAATTTTTCGTTTCCGTTCTCGGGTGTCCAGTTTCGTTTATCTCATCTTGTAAGTCCTTCAAGGTCATTCGTGTCATTATTTTGTGTTAAAATGCGTGCCACGTCTACCGTGTCTGCCAATCCTGCAATTTCTGCCATGTTTACGATGTCTGTCATGTCTACCATGTCTTCCATGTCTGCCATGTCTACAATTTCTCTCATGTCTCTCATGTCTGCCATTTCTGTCATTTCTGTTAGCCTGCGTCTCATTTCCGTAGTTTCTGTAAACATCAGCGGTCTGCTTAGATTCGGAGTTTATTGTATGAAAACATCTGCGTAAAAGTTCCTTTTCTCTTTGATCGGATTTTTTAAAAAAATAAACAGAAAGACATAACGTCAGCTGCGATTGTCGTTGGCAATTGGTTGTTGGTCGCAGCCCAGTTCACGAAACTGCGTAAACGCGAGCCGCGAGTAGCGTTCGTGTGTCGGGTATGTGTATAAAAATACAGACATCAAACACAGGTTTTAAAAATCTTTCAGTGGGGTAACGGGGTCGGTGGTGATAAAGACAACGAAAACTGTCATCATGACAACCCCCATAGCGACGAGGCGTTGCTTGGGAGCCAGTCGGCATGACGTCAGCTGTCTGAGGCTTTTTTCCTCAGCACAAAAGCTATAAATAGCAACTCAAAGTCCCGTCTTCAATGTGTTTCAGCAAACCTACGGGCAGCCATAAAGCGAGCGATCAGAGCGGAACCATAAGAGGCAGTAATTAACAGTTATGTTGGATTTACACGGCTCGACTATGTCAGATGAAAGCAGTCATTAAGAACTAATCGAACTGCGCGCATTAAAAAATTAATTTCATGTCTTTCAACAATTTATCTCCAAAAATAAACCGCCTCCCTGAGATGTTTAGTGCAAACATGAGTCGGTAACGAATATACGATCCAATTAAAAAATAAATTACGTTTTGTTGCCACCGGATGGACAAGTTTCTTAGGACTACTTTCATCCCATGTAGTCGAGCCGTGTAAACCCCGCATGGCCCTAACTGCTTCTCCACAAAAGTCGCCTGCTTGCTCAACTGACCCTTTGAAGGCACGGAGGTCAGATTACCTCCCTTGTTTTCCTCCACGTCGCTAGTTTGTTAATCACTAGGCCAAACGGCGCTGAAGGTTACACGGAAGCTGAGTTGATAAACTATTGAGAGGCGGATTATGTTTAATCGCCGTGTTCTGGGGAGGGGGAGAGGTGTGTGTGTGTGGGGGGGGGGGGGGGCGACGCACACATTGAAAAAAGTGTTCTACAGTTCTGTCTCTAATTGCCGGCTGAAGCTTTGCCCTGTCACAGCGAGGCTGATAGCGGGATTAAGAAGAAGATAAATATGTCATCTCAACGCACCTGTATCTTTGTGTGCGTTAGTAGGTGGGCCTAAGTTCTCTGAAGTCGTGCCTCTGTACCCCACGAAGTCTAGGCCAGAGATTAAAGGAGATTAAAGCAGAAAACGTGCTGTACACATTCATTCATTATTCTTGCATCCCAACCAACAGCTCTTTATCGCCAAATCATGTTTTTAAAATAGAACTGTAGACCCAGGTTTATTCATTTGCTCTCAAAGAAGAAGACTTAAGAGATTAAAATTAATAGACCTGACGCACCTGTGACAAACGCAGTACAGGTGACATCTGTCGCTTTGATTCTCTTGTTTGTTTGGGTTTTTTTTCGAACAGGTAACGAACTATGATCCGCAAGATCTAACAACAACAACAACAACAAACATGTATGAATCCTGAACCTCCATAATTTTCCTGCACAAAATAACGGTGATTTATATTAAGTTTTGTGTGGACATCAAGCGGAAATGACAGTTCCGCCCCGATCTCTAAGGATGGTGATTGACAGCAGATTAAAGTTTGACTCCAACTTTGCAGCTGGATCAGGTGAAAAGAAGAAAAGAAATCAAAAGGGGTTCAAAGGCGGAAAAGGGGAAAGAAATCTGGGAGGAAAAACCCGTGCACAAGGACAAAAAGAAAGATTTTCACAGACTGCGATTGTTAAGTTGAAGTAAAAGTGGCAAGCAGTTAGTTAAGTAGCAAAAACTGTCGGGGCAGTCTGTGACGAGCAGGCTACACAGAGACTGACAGGTATCCCGCCCTGGAGGGTAAATGATTGTAGCTTTCCTCCCGTAACAGAAACGACCACGGGATGGCCTGAGGGGGACGACAAGGCATCAAGCTGTAGCAGGTGTGATTGGGTGTTGTGACAAGATGTGACACCATGCTCTGTCCAGCACAGTCCGCACGATTTAACACAATCGCTGCATGAAAATGTGCATTTAGAGTACATAGACCAAAACGACACACACACACACACACAGTGTGCAAATGCACTTTGTTGTGTCGTGAGTCAACCAGCCAAGAAAAGGAAACACACGAACAGGCTACACTATAAAACAAACACCGTCTAGACGCGTCAAACCGAAAATGGCTCTGCAGGCAATGATGAAGATTACAGGCACTTTAACATACAGCCGTCACCCCCAAAGCACGTTACAATCCTGCTAAAACACTTTATCACAGCCCACGATTGCATCTCTCAACACTTTCTTTGGTTGTTAAATCATCATATCGATTTTCGCGTAAGTGTGTCTATTGTGGAGAAATGGGCTTACATCAGTGCGTGACCACGTTACAGCAGTCACCTTTGCAGAACGAGATAACGAGATGTGCGCGACAATCCTGTTTTCAGCCACACAAAAAATCCAGGTAGTTTCTCAACTAACGATCCTGCTAGTAACTTCACCTGTCGTGCGCTAGATTTTCCCAGAAGCCAAGCAACAGACGAAAATGTGTCCTACCTCTTTGGACTAGGGCAGCGCGTTTTCTTGACGTTATAATCAGTGTTCGCGTTCAAAGGAAAGCGTAGTTTGTGAGACGTGGCAACAGACAGCTGTTATCTGTATTTGGTAATATGCATAGGAGTACCCTCAATATGATCCCAGCTTCCATGAGCTAGCTTGACCCGTTTCTCCAACAGTAAAATCGAAGTGTTGACCAAGAAACTGCTGTCTCTAGTATTATCAACTAAAGCACGGACTACTGCCGTGTAATTAATGATTGTCACGTAAATCTCTGCACTGCACAAAAACGCGAGTTTTGTATTCGCATACAAACGTCATGTGCTACATAATGTAAATGCGAAAACCCCTCGTTTCTGGTCTGCGTAAATGCACAATCGGATACAGTTTCATTAATTAAAGAGAGCCCGATTGACTAATTTGTTGGCCAGGGAGTCTCGTTGCTAGCTGCCTGTCGACAGCACAGTCTCCCAGAAACGAAAAACACTAACATGAAAAGCATGATGTCATAATGTTGCACAAGTGGTTGAATATCTTTTGTAATGGATGTTTTTTTTAAAATTCCAAGCCACTGGGGGTATAAGAACATAGGGCACACAAATGCACTCACCATTTCAAACAATATATACGTGTTTGGATAGAGCACATTTAGAATGGAATGGCGTGTTCACAATAAAGCTATCAGTTTTTTAACCTACAGCTAACAACTTTGCTTTACATAAAAAGCCTCCATAAGGTCACATTTACCTGTGACAAGAGGACTTTCAGGTTTTCAAATAATGCATAATTGTGCGTACATAGTCCACGGAAAGGATGCACATATAAGCCGCGCGTTCCGGGGAAAAAATTAAAAAAAAATTAAAGTTAAAATGTCCAGAGCCCCTCATTTCTTGTTAAGTCACTCTTCGAATTTCCAAGCGGAGAGTCCGAGAGACCCTCGTTTTGTTAACTAGTGGAACCTTGACTGTTGTGTACTTTAGGGGATGATTACTAAATCACTAGTACCGCAGCTACCATACAACTGTGAAGCAAAATACCCACACTCCGTTTACAAGGGAGAGAACTATTGAAGTGATGGGAAATAAATCAATGTGTGAGGCTCTAATTTGTTTGCCACCGCTCACTTTCGGAAGGAAAAATAGACGCCAAGAAAATTCCGCGCAAAGAAAAAGCATTTTGTCGTGCAATCCAGGCTCTTTTAATGAAAGCCTTACAATAACAAGGAAACGAATTAAGAACAAGATGGTTAGAAACGCTGAAAGGAAAACAGTGCAGATGGAGTTCCAGACAGGGAAACCATCTGATTATAACGCAGATGCCGGCGTTGTTTCGCTAGCCAGAAGTGCAGATTGCAGCAGGTAGTTTATCTGCAATTTTTCTCACAGAGTACAAAAGATTCCGTTCGGGAAAAAAAGTGGGGGAAGTGGGGGAGTTGGCGTGGAAAGGCTTCACGCAAACTTTCACGACCCTGACACACATTTGCCAGCGAAAAACCGATCGAAAGATCAGGCTTTTCTCTTAACCTTCATCACAGGCAGTTAGCTTTCGATCTGTTGTACAATGAACGAAAACAGCTGTCATGAAGAGCTACTGATTTAATATGAATGCACGAAACGCACGTGTGTGTGTGTGTGTGCGCGCGCGTCGGTCTGTACGTGAGTCTGTGTCTTCTGCTGTAGTGAGATTGGTGGCTTATCTTTATCTGTTTCATGCATGGCTTAAGTTCTCTCCTCTTTATTTCTAGTTTCATGTGTTCGTCATAGCTTTTCCCTTGTGTCTCTGACAGTCGAAGATCTGCGCCTTAAAATCTAAAAGTTCCATCACGCTGCAGTAAGCAATTCGAATTTTAAAAAGCAGGAGCGAAATTTTCAATAAAATATGTTTGCATCTTAAAAGCATTTAGAATTTGTAGTAGCAGTAGCATAAGCAGTTTATAGTTTTAAACAAGGCGAAGGGGACTTGAAGATTCGTTAAATTTCAAACGATAATTTGCTAGTTCATTGATTTCAAAGGAAACTTCATGTCACAGGAAACTTACAACTGCTTAATAGTCAAAGGAAACTTACAAATAAAAACCTTACAAGTGGATAAATGTCACAGAAATCTTACCATTTTTGATGTCACAAAAGACTTACAAGTGTTTTGATGTCACAGGACACTTACAAGTGTCTTACTATCAGAGGACGCTTACAAGCGTTTTAAAGTCCCAAAACACAAGTGTTTCGATGTCACAGGACACTTAATTACAAGTGTTTTGAAGTCGCAAGACACAAGTGCTCTGATTTCACAGGACACTTACAAGTGTTTTGATGTCACACGACACTTACAAGTGTTTTGATTTCACAGGACACTTACAAGTGTTTTGATGTCACACGACACTTACCAGTCATCCGGGTATTCGAGGATCGACTCCAGGTCAGACACGGACTCCCCCTCGTCCTGGCACGCCAAGGGCGTCCGTCTCCAAGCGGAGGAAGGAGGGGACTGAACTAGCTGGGGGTCCGACTTGCGCTCCCCCCTTCTTGTAATCAGCTCGCGGAACCGCGAGATCTCGTGTGGATGCCGCGTGTTATCCAGCGCGCCCATGGAACTAGGGCGCGGGCGCCGTACGAAGTTGACCCTTCTGACCACACCGGAAGCACTGCTGAAATTGCCGCCCTTGGAGATGACGTCAGAGTGAGGCTGGCTGGGAGATGCCCTGCCTGACGACGAGCTGTGCTGGTGAGGCAGAGGATGATGCTGGTGCGGGGCATTGTGGGAGCTGTAGCACCCAGAATCCACAGAAGATACCAGCAACGACTCCACCTTTCCTCCGCCCCCCGCGCCTCCGCCGCTGTGAGAACTGCTGGTACTCCCCCCGCGGTACAGCTGTCGCCAGTTGCACAGGCTGAGGCTGCACTGCACCGACACATCCCGTTGCCATGGGAACCGGGACTCGAAGCTCTCGCCGACGATGTCCAAGTCCTGCAGCCGGGAGGCGGGAGGCGGAGAGAAAGGGGAGCAGCGGGGGATGCACTCGCTGCCGCCAAGAGGACCTCTGGTGCCGCTCGTGACCGCGTGCCGCGTGGTCTCCGCACACCTAGCCGCCTCTGTGCCGTCCCTGTACCCAGACGGCGACACCGAGCGGCACGCGGCGGAAGACGCGCGGTCACCGTGACCCCGGCAGTCCGCTGCCGCTTCCGCCTGGGTGTCAGGGCATAGGTCACCATCGTCTTCGTACACATCCGAACACGACTCGGACAGGGAGGACGCCTCTAGCAGCCCTGACGGCAAGGAAGACGAGGAGAGATGGCGCCGCTGGAAGAATTTCGGGAACGACTGGTTCTTCAGCACGCTCTCTCCTCCCGCCATGCTTCGCGCTCCAGCACATCCGGACTTCTCCTTCCGGCTGCTTCCGAACCCCCCCTTGGAGCCAAAGAAACTGTTTCTCGCGACGGCAGGGGCTTTCCTGGAGCGGCTGTCTAAAGCGCTGCTGTTGCAGTTGTTGCCGAGGCTGGCGGTCACGTCGGATTGCGAGGTCAAGGACACGGTTCTAGCCAGTAGTCTGTCTGACAGTGTGGAGTCGGAGCCCGACCTGCCTGACCTCTGCAGGTGCAACGGGTGAAGATGAAACCTCCGGGGGACAGCCAGCGGGGAAGGAGAATCTTGCTTGTCTGACGGCGAGTTCTCCGAACTGAAGACATCGGAGGACGAGTCCTCTCCTGGAAAAAAGAACCAATCAAATTGGCCCGTCGCAGTTCAAATAACCCTCTTCAACGTACCATGAGTCAGTTTTGTCATTAAATATGAAGAATGCAAACAGGTCGAAGTAATGCTGTAGCCAAACACACTGACTAATCTCCGCAAGAACATGTACACCATACCCTAGAAACTTAAATTTAAGAAGTATTGCTTAAAAATGAAGTAAGCAGATCAAATTTTGAGTAGCTGAAGATTCGCTGTGGAACCTACAACAACTGTATTTGTTAACTCCGACATGACGAATTGGAAATAAAGATGTTCAAACCAGTTTGCTTAACAAGTCTCAACAAACCATTGTTAACAAGTTGTGTTGTACTCTTAGAAGTCAATGTGCAGTTTGCAACTGGAGCCAGCTCTTTAATACTGGGACAGGCCAGTTCAATTAAAATAAACAAGACGAACTATACTCCTACAAAGAGTGATAACAGTAATTAAAAAGTCGGTGAAAAAGAGAGACAGGCGACGAAAAGAGAGGCGAGAAGAAGGAAGAATGAAGGAATAAAGACAGGAGAGTTGTATAAAGCGTGTGCAGGTCATTCGGTGCACCCTGACGCAGATAAAATCATCAAGACAGAGAAAACCGCAATGTTTGCTTCCTAAATAATAGAACGTCGTCTAACCGCGTGAGGACAGGCCCGCCTGACCCAGAACTATTTTCGCACAGCGGCAGACGGCGGCCGCTAGACGGGCGCGCGATGTCGTGCGACACCTCAAGGTCTCCTACAGACCACTCGCCTTTTTCCACCCGCGAACTCAAGCATGTAGGTGTCGCAGTCCCGTCTGTCGAAGGAAATCTGCCCCTGGGTCCCCAGCGTGAATTGAAGACCCGTGAAATTTACTCCGACACCTATCGCTGCCCTCCCCTCTGGTTTCCTGTTTACGTGTCTGGCCGACCAGTAGGCACTGGTTGGAACTGAACAATTATTGCTGGCAGGCTGGGCCCTTCCAAAGGCATGGATACTAATTGCTCGACTAACATTGTCATAAGCCAAAAAAACTGAAACCCTTGCTTAGTCTTGTAATAACTCTACAAGCCCCCATCCTCTCCAATTTTCTTCTCCATCCGGAACAATAAGATTCACACGTTGTTGTGTGCGACCTCCGTGACGCAGAAGATGAGAATCAGCTTCAGAATTGAAGCTGAAGTCGAGAAGAAGTCGAAGTTCATCCCGAGCGTACATCCAGACAGTTAAGTGTGACTTACTTTGATGATTAAATCATTTTCATCGTCACATTCCTCTCTCTCTCGTCGTCGTTGTCATCGTCTTCATAATTGTTTCTACGCTGCGTAAAGCTAAGCAAGCACGTACCATCCCTGACAGCATGTGTAGGATATTTCGACCTAAAGTGTAAAGCAAAAACAGTAACGGAAGTATTCAACCCTATAGGTCTCTACGACTGACTAAACTCGGCCGCACAAGGTGTGAGAAAGCAGAACGTTGAAGGACAAAACTGACCGAGATTTCCCATCCCTCCCCAGCCCCTGCCACCATTCTAGGGTGTCTTCCTCTACTGCACGGAGAAAGGAATCGCAAGAAGCAGTTTTCTTCACAGAGGGCGAACATAGTCATTCAACCAAGTCGCTCTGTGTGACGACGGCATAACATGCACAGTTCTCAGAACATCACCCACTGAACATCCGGCGCAGATCATACAACAGCTGAAGAGCGTCGACAGAAAGCGAACTATTTTCTTTTCTGCCCCTTCGTCTAAAGAAAGGAAATTTCTTAGTCATTTCAAACATTTTGGGTCTCGTGAAAAGCGCAAAAAGATCCACGTCCCTCAGTCACTGCATTAAGCATCCACTGAACTCCTTGTACTTCGTATCGGCGTGTGCAGAGACACGAAACAGTGCATCACGGCGCCATGTTTCCAATCACAGAACACTGCCGGCTGCCGAGTTCTGGAGCTCTCAACTTCGTGTCCGCAAAAGATGGTGCATCTGTCAATCAAATCAGCATCTCGTGTGGGAGGATGGTAAACGGAAGCAGCGTGAGGTGGGTGTCAAGAAGAACCAAAGCGATGGGAGTGATGATAAGAATCATGCGGGAATCATCTCAAGAATGTTCGACACCTGCAGGCAGTTTTGGCACCGAGGAAACAGCCGCTGAAGATAAGCAAGATTACTCAAGCATGGCTTTGCAATAGTGAAAGATACAGCATGAAAAATAGCGCAAAATTTCAAATGTCAACAAAAGAAGTGAGCAAACGAAAAAAAACCAAGAAAGAAAGATAAAAGAAAAACAAACAAAAAAAACGATACCCCTCGCCCCCGCCCAACAGAGAGAGAGAGAGAGAGAGAGAAAGGCACAGTTAGATACAGAAAATGCAGGAAAATAGCAAGAAAATATTACGTTCGGTATTACTATAGAATATATACCATGTTATCGCCTCTTGATGTGAGCGATCTTGATAGTTTAGAAAGCTGCCTACTACCACAATGTTCGACAAAAGGCCATGTGATCTGAAAGGTCACTTATCGGCTGCCTGGCACACATTAACCGCAAAACCTCTGACTGGCGACTAGAAGGAGTTAGCGTCTGCCAAAGCAGACACAGCACGACTGGCACCCAAAACTTTAAGAAAAAGTCCAAGCAAATAAAGGATTTTTAAAAACCCAGTGCCTCTTAGTGTTTCGAAGCCGCAAAACGTGATTTCTAATTTGGAAAAGGCGACTGCTGGCCATTAACGTCTGGATGATAACGTTTGAGATGGTAAACAAAAAGAAACCTCGTTCTACGCCAAGCTTGGCTGGAAATGACCAGGAAACAAGAAAGATTCCTTAACAAAAGTGGCGATCAGCCTGCTGATTCAAAGTGGGACAGTAGTGCACGAAAACCTCAACGTTTAATTCCCCAGCGAAGAAGCGCTTGGAGAAGAAATGCAATTACATTCAAATTATCACCCAACCAATGTTGAAGAAATTTTAGCCGTTTTGCTGAAGAAAAACACATTAAGGTTTCTAGTCTTCTCGTCTCTTATAGATCCCTAGAGTTTGGTAAAGAGAAAAAGGTAGGTTGTAAAGTAAGCCACTAAATATTGAAAAAATAAACCATAGCACACAAGGATACAGACAGCACAATGGCCTTCGCAAAAATCCAGGTAATACACACAGGCGCAAGCGCCCGCACATAACGCGCGCACGTGCGCACATAGTAGCAAATTGTGCAAGCTGTGTTTATCATATTTTGTTCATTTACCACTTGTTAGGAACATCTGAAAAGCAGCTGACTTCTTTAGAAAACTCACAAGTACTATTCTGCGACATTACGATTCATTACCATTGGGAACACCGCACGGTATGTCCAGCTGGGAAGAGAAATTATCAAGCAGAGTCTTCACCACACACCTTTCGTCCCGTCTCCAAGCAATTTTCTTGTATTCTTATCCCAGTTCGTTCTGTCCTTCGGAATGTTTCCAAACAAATGAAACGAGAAGCAAACCGGGACATTCCACCCCTGTTCGCCTTTGGACAAATTTAACTGGAAGGCAAGACGACCAATTACCTTAATGTCAACTGCAGGAAGGTCGCCCGCCGATGAAGTGCGTCCCAACATCTGCCCACGTTTGTTCTCGCCGGCGTGTGCTGACCGCCATGACAAGGACCTCCCCTTCCCGACTCCCCGACCCCGGCTATCTCTGTATCCCTCCGACAAGTCTCTGCCATCATGAACAGGTACAGCATGCAACAAAGCGGCAAAAGATTACGCGTAGCTACGCAATCGCAAAAAGAAATCTCAATCTTTGTTGTGCCCTGTATGGAAGCCGACATTCATAGTAGTAATTAGTCACTTTTTGCATTAGGATCTTGCACAGACGATGTACACGAACGCTTTTGCAGCTTCAGTGCAGGCTGCTAACATTTGTACGTGTAGTCAGTCCTGTTTGCAAATCGACCCTCTCGAGGGTTTAGAAGTTAAGGCGTCTACTTCCGAGGGAGCCTGGAGGTCGGTGGTTCGCACCCTGGCTGTCACTAAGACTTAAAAATTGGCAGTCTACTAGCTGCCCTGCCAAACGCCTGGCACTGTAGGGAACAATACTAGAACTAGCTGTCCCGGTGTCAGTGTAATCGGACTGGGTGCAGTGGCACTGAAGCCTGCCAACATTTGAAGACGCACGTCAACATTTGTCAAAACAACACCGTCCTGATAGGCACTTAGTTTGCTGGGGGACGTTAGGTAACAAACACCCACCCACCCTGTTTACAATGTTCCACTCTTGCATTTATGCGAAGCGTGTAACGTAGTGAAAACCTTATACTAACGTTACAGGTGTTGACAGCGATTACATCAAACGGAGATCAGGATACAACACCTCTTTGAATGGCCTCTTCCTGTCCTAGTTTCCGTTGCATCGACTCACATTCGCTAGGTTCATTGCTGGACAAGTTCTGTCACTCGTCTTTTGTTTACGGAGGGGATCCGGAGGGGGGGGGACGCTCTTACTCAATAAGAGCAAACATTTCCAATGGTGCCCCTGTGCAATTCTCGTCACAAAAGCAAACGAGTTTCACTTGTATTCCCATGAACCGAGGTGACCTGAACTTTTGAATTACAGCAAACAGTTTCAACAGTTCCTCAAGCAATTCTCACAACTCACTCACGCTGTACTTTCACCAACAACGATGTTCTTTTGTCTTGCCATGTGACTCATGCAAGCCTAGTCTGAATCGGGCTTAACAGGGATCTAACTTACGGGATCGATATCAATGTGTACTCTAGTCCATAAAGACTAGCCGCTCAATTCACTTGTTAACTCTTTGGATCCACAGGGGTAAGACCTATGCAGGAACCTATAGGTTTACACACTTTTACAAACTTATATATATATATATATTATTTGAAAACTACCACACTTACAGTATTCTTTATATACTTTATATGTTTGGATAGATTTATTCTCGCACATCAAAATGCACATAGTACGTTTATTTAAAAATGTCAAATAGTACTTATAATTGGTGGCAAATGTAGTCACTGTTTGAACAAAATAAAAGAACACAACAAATTCCAGGTGTCACTGGTTGTACATTTCAATCAGGCGTATTCCACTTTGAATCTGTTCCTGAATGGTTCTATTGTGCATAAGACACAACTGCCCCCTAGTAGTTCACAAAATGCTCACATATTTCTTATTTTTTAGCACGAATATCCATTTTGAATGGCGGAAACGGACCTGGTCAGCCGTGGCTAGGCGAAACCATGCTTTAGAAACTCTTTCAGTCAGTGCAGGGGAAACAACCAATGATAGAGCTTTACAATGATACAAAGATTACACTGTCAAGTGCGTCTCTGCACATTTTTTTAAAAATCTGCCGCATCATAGGAAGCAACGCGGTCTCAAGTGGCGTCACGACTGGCACGTGAAAGGAAGTGGCTGGCACACAACTCTTTCAGCTGGCTTAATGCTTGGATTGGATTACTAATTTATGTAATTGCACGTGGTTTGCAGAAGTTACGCACACTAGCAAACAGACACACACCTTGACTCATCAATCCAGACCCTACAGAAAATAATTAAAATGGTCACATGACATCATTCAAGCCAGATTATTGGACTGAATCGGCCCGTCGTCCCTAAGGGAGAAACTCTTTCCAAGGAACATTAAGAACACCTTTCATACAGAATAACTCTAACGATATGCAGCCCTCTAGGTAAGGGGCCCCCGATTCCCCCCATCCACCACTCCCCCAAGAAAAGCCTTTAGATATTTCAGCAAAATGTTTCAATGCATTATATCGTCATGCCTTCCGTGTCCACGGCACCTTTTATCTCGAAAACCCTTCATACTACCTTCATCAATGGGTCGTATAAGCAATTAAAAACAATAATAATAATAAACACTGAGTTTGATGTTTAATAATTTTCCTTTATATGTGTTAGTCATCCTGTTTTATGTGAAAATGTGTTTTTCAAGTTGTACAGGTACTATAACGAATAAATATCATAATTAGTAACAATATATACAGAAAAAATCTACCCTAAACTGGCAATGTCGCAGACAACCAGCAATGCAAATCTGTAAACCAGTTACAATTGTGCTACAATGTTATCCTTTTAGTTACAAATCCACTGGCTGTTGCCCCTTTTGTCCTTTTACTTCAACGCAGCTGCCTTTATCGGTCATGAAAATTCGAACACAAGTGAATGTTAGAGTTTTTTTTGTGCACAAAATACTAAAATATTGCGGGCCGCCCATCTCGAAAAAAAAAGACTTTCAATCACGAGGTCTTACAAGCAGTCCCAGGCACTCGAAGATGATGCTGTGTGAAAGGATTAACTGCCCAAAGACTGATTGTCGTACGTAGAATGCATCTGCTCTGTACGACTGGGAGCTGTTATTCAGATACAGAAATCCGAATTATATTACTCGCCGTATGTCATAAGTAGAAAACCGTCTCTGCTTTAGTTCAGCAAACGGTGTTCTGCGCAAATGTCAGAAGCAGTCATACAGATAAGCACTTCTTCTAGCCGCGCTCAAAACCCTTCCCTATAGATTTCCTTAAGCAATAAACGACCTTATGCTACGAAATCCCAGGCAGTAACAGATCTGATAAATAATGTACGAAGGCTTCCCCACAAACAGCCTAACTGCTATCAGTGGAAGCCCTGGAGACCTTTTGACAGCTGACTATCGTGTGTCTAAGTAATGCTCTTCCCAGAAGGCATCTCGGTTCTTGCGGGTGCTGGCCAGTTCTCGTTAGGACTATAGGAAGCATCTCAGAAACGGTATCTCTGACTCTCTACAAGAATAAGTGTCTGAGAGGCTGCACAACCGCAGCGATTAAATTACAGCACGCACGCAGCCAATCAAGAAACGCCACGCGCTTGACAGTGAGGAGGAAGCCTGTCCTATAGCGACACAGTTCAAAGGCCAATGAAACGGCATTTCAGACAAAAAGACAGCAAAGACTAGCCCCTTTCTTTGATTTTCTTATTTTAATCAAACATATGATTCAGAACGAAGTAAATGCACAAATACGCTGCTGTGTATTGGATTAAGACATCAAGACCAGATGCTACTAGCATCCCGACAGTTTTTTCCACCCAAAACATGCCAGTACTTTGTTGGGTTGTCATTTGACGATTTATAGCGCTCTGTCCTCATTTGTTCCTTATTAATAAAACCGAGAGTGAATGGTACACTGGACAAAAACGAATGCGACCACAGAAATGTATTAAAAGTGTGCTGGTAGAGACAAAAACCTTCTAAACATTTCATATTAATGAAAAGTGCATAATACAAACATGGGCTTGGGTGTCTTGTTGTTTATAATGCTAATGACAAGTGGACAACGCCAGCCATTGGAAATCTGATCTGCTTTGCAGTAAAGCACCGGCACTGCTTACCGAGAAGAGGTTTCCAGCCATGGCCATTGTTCTTTCTAGGCTGTTTGTAAGCACGCGTTCACTCAGGTCAGTGAGAGGCTGCACATGGCAGAGCATAGATCACACATGACACATTCGATGGTCTTCATCTGTTTATGAAAAGAGCACAGGCCGATCTGCGGTTGAGAACAAACGCGCAGTTATCAGTCTGTGCAGATGGTCGACACATCTCAGACACGACGATGGCAAGAAGTGCTCGGTATCCTATCTGTGGATATTGGCTTCGTGACGTAGTCAAACCGTTGCACAACGTGCTCACATGCCCTTACCCTGCTCTCAGATTGCGGGAGGATGTTATTTCAGACAACGATCCGTGCTCACCGTGAAACGTTATAGTTCACTGTAAAACAGTGGACGGAACAAAAAGGTTCTGGTCACGCGTGAACAATGCAGATACACAGACCTGTTTGCACAAACATAAGGCCACGATAAGCCAATGGGGAGAATGTATTTTTTTGCGAAAGAAGGAAAGAAAGAAAAAATAGAATGAATACAATTAAAAAGACAGCACACAGACCGTGATTTCTAGAACTGTCAAAAGCATTTAGAGAGACCTTGTGATACTCTGTACTGCAGCAAGCTTGCCACATCTCGCATGTATGTTGATCAGACCCATCTCCCTCTCAGTTCGGGGGGGGGGGGTCGGTGGTTCGCGCCTCGGCCGAATCCTACCTAATAATTAAGAACTGGCAATCTAGTAGCTACCCTGCCAGACGCCTGGCACTATCGGGAACAGTACTAGGACTGGTTGGCCCAGTGTCAGTATAATGTGACTGGGTGGGACTGGAGTTTGTGTTGCGACAGCAGTCCCAGTGTGGCAGCACCCCAGGCAAGACGGTCCTGATATGCACCTCGTTGACGACGGGACATTAAGCATTAAAAAAAACACACACACACAAAACCACCACTCCCCCGTCTCCTAAAAATAAAATTTCAAGAGAAAAGGCTTCTAAAGTCCGAATATTGTCATGGGAGCAAGGGAATGCACGCGAGAGCCGACTTCGGTAAAGAGAACTTCTTAAATAGGAACGGCGACATGCAGAGAGTGGGGTTTGCATACAGCTTTGGACGGTATGCCCTGAGAGGAAAGGGGTACTGCACCTCAAATCCACGCAAGGAAATCTGGGAACGAGGTCTGCCTGAAGACACGCTCTCTGACAGCAGCATTAGCGCAACCGGTGCTGGTGGGACAGGGTGTTTCGAAAGCTCCCCGAAGACGTCAATGCCCACAGGCTGAGCCGCGCGCTGACAGCTGTCAGAAAACGTTTCGGGGAAACGAGACAGCGCGGATCTGAAAAGTGGTGGCCGGCCAGAAAGACTTCCAGCCAGACTGGCAGAAGACTACACGTGTCCAAAGAGTGGCCGCATGAGTGTCACTCTCACGTGCCTTACTGCGCTCCAAGAAAATGTACGTGCTTACCAAGAGACATTTGGGCTAAATCCCTTTTGGATAAATGCACTTAGACTTTTCTTTCGAGAAAGAATTCACATTTTGTGCCAGTGGTATTTCCGTCACAGCATGCTTAATTGGCGGGCAACTAGTCCACGATGTTTTAGTGTCTGCCTGTCTGTCTGTCCCTCTGCACCCTTCCATCCTCTCTTCTGTGTTTTTTCTTCTTCCCTCTGTCTGTGACTGTGTGACATCCATGTTTTCAGATGATATGCCCTAAGGTTTGTACCTCAGCGCTTTAAAAACAACTGTCAAACAAACGCGCAAAACCAAAGCAAGAAAACCTACAAACAAATCAAACTTCCAATAATCAAAAACAAACAAAGAAGCTATCCAACGAATAAAAGGAGGAGCTCTCTATTAGGAGGCTTTCGTGGAACAGCAGTAAATCCCTTATCACCAAGCCAACACCTCAAGAATCGTGCCTGGCTGGTCTTGATGACTCCAGCACCGATAATTATTTCCTCTGAATATGGCTCATCATTACAATGCAAGCCGCTTGCCCTGATGGAGACTTGGCTAATCTTACGTCAAACTGAACAAGACAATTCTAGAGAAAAGCGATCCCATGTGTTTTTAGACTAGAAAAAAGGATAAGTACACGTGCATGTTTGGAACATGTCACGTAAACCTTTTCTCGGAGCAAACAAGGGTGATAACGCTTATTGCGTCATGACGTGTCGCCTACTGGGAGTTTGTGTATCACGTGACAACTCCGTTTTCGAATCATTCTGCCGTTGCTGACACGACATAAAAATGTGTCCCTGCCCCTCCCACCCTGTGACTCCTCCGTACACATGAGCGTCTGTGTCCTTGTCCTCTGAGCTTACAGGATGTGGTAGCTCCATGCCCGGTCAAGCGGAAAACAAACAATACACGGGATTCGCACAGGTTTTCTGCAGATTTCTGTCAATCATTCGCCGGGTTAGCACGACACACGTGTCAGCTAGACTTCGTACAGATGTTACCGCCAGCGTGCGGGTGCGAAAGTTCATGATATTAATAAATGTCGATGTGTCAATGTCAGCGGAATATAGTAAACACTGTACGCCTGTTTTCCAACGCCTGTAAATGAATAACTGATTCTGTTAAGCAGTCGCTATCTTTCTATGGATTGTTGCGGGCTTGAAACAGATGGGGGCTACAACGAAACTGGAAAATTTAAACAGACAACGAAGCGTAACCATATTGCATTATTCTTGATTTAAAGTGATAGGGATTTGCTGGTAGGAGTCTCATTGCCCGCAGGATATTTTATGTAGCGGAGCTTGTGCGGCGAAGCAAAGTTAAAAAATCGATTAGAATCAGAGAATCAGTTACATCGCCCTCCCCGTGGCCTCCTTGGTGCTACTTCGAAATGACTTTCTTCCTTCCATCTTCTTGTTCGTTCGTATATTTTTTTGTTTGTTCTTTCCTTCGTCTGCCGCCCTTCCTCTTTCTCTTGCACCACCATCTCAATTAGACCTCATCTCCATTCTTCCATCTCTCTTTGTCGTTCTCATCTTGCTTCCCCTTCTCTGCATCACGAAATCCTTCTTGCGATAAACTTAATCTCCGTTGTCATTTCTAAACTCTGTTTCAAGCGTAGGAGCTTAATTAAGTTTCATGAATAGATGAATAGTTTGTTTACTTTTTCTGCGTGTTTACTTTTTTCTAAGTTTGTTTACTTTTTCTAAACGTCTTGCTTATCTAGTGACGCTCTGGTGACGCTTCAAACAAAAGTGAGCATAAGATTACAAATATTAGATAACAAACATGTTTCTACATTTCGGTTACCTGTGGCCCCAGCGAGAAATAAAAGTTCTACAGAGACGTTCCACGTCCAGAGAACACCCCATCCACCTGCAGGTAGATTAAGGAGGAAGATAAACTCTGGCGCTTCATGCGGGGGCATCGGTCATAAATTGTGCCACTTTGATCGCACGGCCCACAGCCGCCGTCTGCATCGGCCGCAACCTGTTACGGTGCAGACCTGCCGCCGCAACTTGTTTACACAGAACAGCACCAGCGACCGATAAGACGGGCGAGATGCCAACTGTGAAAGGAATTCTTGCGTTGTTACAGGCGCATTTGTCAGAGAGAAAAAAAAGAGAGAGAGAAACAGAGGGGGAGGGAACATGGGGAAGTGAGGGAGAGAAACGGGGATATAAAGAGGGGAGGAACAAAAAAGAGGGATAGGAAGAAGGAGAGAAGAGAAGAGAAGAGAAGGAGAGAAGGGAAAATATTAATGAGGTAAAAGAACAGAAAGAGAGAGAGGAGTAGGGGAAAGAGATGGAAGGAGAGAGGGAGAATGCATTGTGTGAGAGAGAGAGGGAACAGAAAAAGAGAAAGAAAAGGAAGGGGGTGAGGAGGAAGAAAGGGAAAGAAAGAACGATTAAAAGAGGGGACAAGGAAAAAGAGAGGGGGAATGGAGGGGGAAGAGAAAGGAGAAGGAGTGGCAGAAAAGGAAAGAATATTGAGAGGGAAGGGAAACGAGAGAGGTGAGGGAAAAGATAGGGAACGAGAGAGAAAGAAATGATATTGAGAGGGTGAGGAACAAAAAAAGAGAGAGAGAGGGAAGGAGAGAGACGAGGAGACGAGGAAAGAGAGTCAGAAAAAAAGAGAAAAAAAATGATATTAAAAGCGAAGGAGCAGAGAGAGAGAGAGAAGGATAAGCTAGAGGAAGCAACAGAAAGAGAGAAAGAAAGGAAAACATAGAGGGAGAGAAAGTTTTGCGAAGGAGGGATGTCAGGAATGAAGGAAGAATCTGGTCCTAAGGTGAAAGATAGCTTCGGCCTTCTTTATCCTAAGCCACTCGCGCACACGCGCTGGACCCACTCCCTCTCCCCCTCTCAGCGTCGTGCGCGCGGCATGGCGCAGCACCAGCCCTCCCCAGAATCGAACTCTGCTCTTACTTACATGACGGCTCGGCACCAGCCGTTTCCGGGCCCCTAAGGTAAAGCGGTGAGCATCTCATTGGCAGCAAAAACGCACTGCTCATTTCTTCTGCTTCCTGACATTTGACATGCACGTCCTTTCTTCTAAGACCTCCAATTAATATGATACCCAAGGGATGGGTTCTGTTTCGCATTAGACTGTGCGGTTTCGGCATTTTTGGCAGCTGCATAGAGAAGACATACTTGAGAAAGAAAGCAAGTGTATTTCGCGTACGTGTGCGTCTGAACAGGTCTATAGATGTCGGTTTGTTATGTTGATGTATACGTGTTAGTGGATGTACGTGCATGCATATGTGCTTATGTACGTCAGTGTATGTGTGTTCGCAAGTGTGCATACTTACTGTATACGTAAGTGGTTCTGCGTGTTTACGAATGTTTTGAACAAGACGTCATTTTTGTTTATAAGATTGGCAACAGAAATGTCTGACGCCCTCATGACACCAGTAACACCGCACAGTTTCATAACGAAACCACAGTCTCGTTTACAGGCAACTCCAGTCTACAAGTTGCCTACGCGTTCCCAGGAACATCTGTAAGACATCTCCAGTACCTTGCAGAGAGTCCCACCAAGGAAGACCACTCACATGCCCAGTTTCGCAAACATGGTTTTGCCACACAACAGTTAAAAATTATGTTTTTTAGTCTATTGGCCCAGAAACCTAGCTGTTGCCAGCACGCGCCCATGTGCGGCGACACACACACACACACCCTCACACACACCCACCCACAAACTTTCGCACACACACGCACACACACACACACGCGCGCGCTCCCGCTGATTTCCTTCCTCGGTATAAGCGTGTTGTTCGATAACCGAGGCGTTTCCAACATATATATATATATCACTATCTCTGTATGTCACGAGCTGGGGTCTGGTGGGTCAAAGAGCTTGGATTCGAGGCGTGTCCCATCCGAATCCCTCCGCCTAAGAAAGGCCCATTATCCCTTTGTTCAAGCCGCCATCTAGCCCCTCACGTCATCACCAGCCCCGGCACACAATCTAGCAAAGTTTATCCCTTCCCCTTTTCTTCTCACCGCCTCGGTGGTCTAGCGGTTAAGGCGTTCGCTTCCGAGGCGGGAGGTCGGTGGTTCGCATCCCGGCTGAGAAGACTTTAAAACTGGCAATCTAGTAGCTGCCCTACCAGACGCCTGGCACTACAGGGAACAGTACTAGGACTGGTTGGCCAGGTGTCAGTACAACGTGACTGGGTGGGACTGAGCCCGTGTTGCGCCATCAGTCCCACGTGTGGCAGCACGTAAACTTTGTCTAAGCAACACCGTCCTGTATCCACATAGTTTGCGGCGGGGCGGTAAGCAGCAAATACCCACCTCCCTCCTTCCCTCATGTCATTTTTTTTCTTCCGCCCACTCCCTCCCTTGAACTTCTTCACTCGATGAAGACCAGTGTAAAGGCTATGATTCATTTCTAGAACCCCGAATGAACTAATTCATTTCCTCATCGTAATCTGTGTGATTAAATATGGATTCGCGAAACATTTTTTCTAAGGAAATATTAGAATTAGATTACCCATGGGAATTCATATTAGCACGTAACGCATAAAAATAATTCAGATGTTTCTGTGGGGAGTCTGAGTGACTTTTAAGAGGCAACGTGATTCATTTTAGACACAAGAACACCGCAGATTATTTAAAACAAGACTAACGAAGCAAAACAAACAAAACAATAAAATATACAAAATAATCCAACTAATATGCACACACTCTCGGATGAGCACATACGCTCACTCACCAAACAAACGCACACACGAGCTCATGCACATACATTTATCACAGTTTAGTGTATGTGGATATCTGGGGTATTACGTCTGAAATAATCCATCCCTTGTACTACCCTGTTACACGTGCTCCTTGGTGCTTATTGAAAGATACAAGCGTCTGCGAGTGCGCGGACACAAACACACGGTTCCAAGCCTCGCTATCTTTTAACCAATGTAAATACGAAGTATTCAGGTTTCTTAAAGACTAAACATTTCCAGCAGCGTTCTTGCAGGTCACCAGCTGGGGCCGGTTGCATGACTCCCGCTAAACAGAGCCACGGCTGGCTGTTAACGCAAAGTTGTCAGCCAACTCCTCGAAGGAGTACATGGCGCTAGCTTATCAGGGGTGTCGATCATTGGTGGACAGCTAACAAACATCTCACATTACCGGAAGTCTCTTTAAATTACATAAAAATGAACAGAAGGTTCTCGGGCACAAAAGGGTCTGAACACATGACATTAAATTTGGGGGGAAAAAAAGAACGAGAAGTGAACGTCATGGATTCTACTCACAGTCGAAGGAGATAAATATTTAATTTGTTAAATGTAAAGAAAAAGAAAAAAAAACCAAACCCATGTTTGATGAGACGTATTTTAAAATTCAGTCTTATTAATATATTTTTTAAGCATTGGCTGATCTTGAACTGCTACGCGAAAGGTTATTTAGTCTGAACGGCCGGTAAAAAGAGACTAATTTGGAATCAAAGGTCCCGTCACTGTGTAGACAGTTCAATCATCTTAGTAACAAGCCGGGCTGCTGGATCCTGCTCGTGTTATCCTGTCGAAGCGTGGACGTGACATGGTTACCAGTCAACAACTCGGCCGCGACCTCGTGTTATTAGTCAAAATACCACGAACCTTATTGCCTGCCCTAGCTTTTTGTCCATCTGGGCCGAGTGAAGAATCTCTGGAGTCTATGAGAAATGCCAGAATAGCTTGCCGTTGACAGCATATTTATCCACAGCCTCTTTCGAGCACCCTGTCTGTAAGGACCTCAAAAACCCAGGGATACAGAGCTCAACAATCGTAAGGTTATCCACCTTTCAAATCAAAGCGGCCGTCGGTCTGGATGTCCAGAGGAGCGCGGCTACGATCCCAAGGCTAAACAGTCGTCAGACAAACCAAACATCTTCCCAAGTCCCACCACTCGGACAAAGGTCCCTTCCTTCCTGGCTGTAGGCAAAACTAACACTGGCTTTCTTGTGATATTTCGTGATTTAGCCACAGTCAGACATTTGCCTGGGCTCGTTTGCATGAGTGCTTGTATCTCTTTATCCTACGTAAATCCGTACGTACAATACACAGGGTGAACGGGCCTTGCGACCACTCTTATAAGCGGAAGCGCCTATGCGAACTCTCATGCGACCCAGCGCTGGTTCCTCTTAGTCGATTGTGCGAAGTATTTAAAGAGAAGATTCTTACAGACGCAACGAACTGGGGGCCAGGTTAGCTCAGTTGGTAGAGCTGCGGACTAGCAGATGGAAGGTTGCTGGTTCGAATCCTGGTGTGGCCAAAGGATTATTTCCTGGAGTTAAACATTGTGCAGACTCCATTCGGCCATCTCCCCGCATATTAAACTGCCTGTCCGCACTGACCATCTTACTGCAGCCATCAGTCTGGTGGTTCTTTCAGTGCATAGTTTAGTAATAGGACCCCATCCCCTCCATAGTGCGAAATCACCGCAAGGTGGAAGCACTGTCCCTCTAAATCACCACCACCACCACCACCACCACCACCACCACCAAACGCAACGAACTCTAGCAAAGTTATGTATTTATACATCTAGACCTGAACCAGTTCTCGCCATACGATGGCACAGAGTTCTTTATGCGTCTCTCGCGTTTCTGCGTTCCTCCCGTCTATGGAACCAACGTCTGGTCGTTTTCTTGTACAAGAGTCAAGTACACAATTTTCTTTAGCCGTAAAAGGCGTGGTCGTGTTGTGGATATCTCCATTTCGACTAACTTTGAATTCAGAAAACATTGTTATGCCTTTTGAGTTTACGCGCGTTAAACGTCGCAAGCTACATATATTACGTTGTTACACCTTACACCACGGGTCACTTTAAAGTACTCGCTGCAGACTCTCTGCACTTTCGATCCGTTGTCATGGCATCCCGCACCCGAAGACCGGCCGGCATCCACTACTGTCTGCACACCACTAAGGTAAAACTAGACGGACTGGCAATACAGTTACCCTCGCAGCTTATTTTGGCAGCCATCTTTAGTGCATTGGCCACCTTGGCGAAATTGTCGCCCCTTTTCCCTCAGCCAGCGAGTGCTTTAATTTGTCTGACTTCTGTGCCTCACCAATAGCTCCATCTATTTGCCCTTCTAAAATTAGCGTTCATTATACTTACCAGACAAACGTGCTGTCGTTTCTTTCTCTCTCTCTCTCTTTCTTTCTTTTCTTTCTTTCAACAGATACACAGCGTGCAGAACTTAGATGCTCATTCTCTCGTTCTGTCGTCTGTTAGTAGAAGGCCTCCTGTAACCAGGTGAAGCGCATTTCCTGGCATTAACCTCTTCTGAAGGTTTTATCCCCAAATATTGTTGTTTTGTCCGCAGAACATAACTTTCCTCCAGACTGCATTATTGCTTGTAGGTGCCATTAAGCTAGCTATCAATTTATTGATTTTCTCTATCCTTCTACTCGTTTTCGGAGTTTACAGGGAATTTCTCCCTATATGAATATAATAGAAATATAAGATGCTGTATTTCGATAATTATTCTGCCGTAGTTAAGTCTATTATCTGCGAGTTTTACTTGAAAGTCTTGTCCAGCCAGCCAGCAAGACAGACAGACAGACAGACAGACGGGAAGGCAGACAGGCAAGCAGGTAGACAATCAGACAATCAGACAGGCAGACACGCACGCAATCAAACAGAAAGGCATGCAGACAGAGCGACAGAGAGGTGAGCATGACAGGAAGTGGGTGGGGTGAGAGCAGAAAACGGCAGATGCAGGCTTCATTAAATCTGGGTTATCAACTACTGTCCGCAGCTTCAAGCCTACATCTTCACCCATCAGCAAGAAATAAAAATAGAACCATCGTTCGATGTTTGCTCTCTGTCCTTCCCGTACCTCCTGCACTTGAAAAGCAGTGCACGGCCAGCTCTCAGCGATCAGACGACCGATTAATATTCATTAACGCAACCTGCATTTTTCATTACAGCTCCCACAGCATTGCCTCGGGTTTGGAAAAAGACGGTTACACTATCCATTGTAACCCTATGCGATCCGGTGCAGACACGATGCTGCCGTCAGAACGATAGCCGTTAGTTTTTGTGGTACGCTGTCTGCTCGAAACAGATTTGCGGAAACAGTTCCAACGCTTCAGTCTAAACCTTTTTTCATTTCCTTTAGTTTTTAAATTGTAATATTGAATGCCTCTGAATGTTCTCGTTAAGCGATTTTTTTTTCAGATTCGTTTACTGCATAATGGATCGCGCAATTTCAACTGTGATGACTTTTTTCTACGTCGACACCTTGCTTAAAGGGATCGATCGTGTAAAGGTTCATCCAGAATGTAGACACTGGGGGCACCAGCCTATAGCCTCTCCCTGTCGAAGCTCTCTACCCGTCCTTCTCCACCTGTCGCCTGTTCAGTGTAGTGGGAACCCCCCCCCCCGAAAGGTGGCAGCATCTCCCCTTCAAAACTACAACTGAACATACGTGGGGTGGGTAGGGCGAAGGCTGGATATCGCTGTGGTACAGCCTCGGAGTTCCGTGTCCAAGGTTCCGAGTTTAAATCGATGAGTGACGAAGGATTTCATCTTGGAGTGAAGACACCCTGCAGATGCCATCAGTATCCATTCCCCAGCACAAAGCCTCTTCGCATTTTCTTTCTAACTGAAGGTATCCGTTTCTTAGATGCTTCACTTTATAGATTAAATAATACCTTCCCATTTTACAATAGTGCGAAATCACTGTGAGGTCTAAGCACTTTCCCTGTAAAGTAAACAAACCAGACCAAACTAAGACTGACGAGAAAGGGCGAATTGTCTGCGCAATAAAAATACAGTTCTAAAGTTTCGTTTGCATCCGGCTATAACACAGACAGTAAAGTTACTGACTCGTGACAATTTTTTTTACTAGCGTGCATTAAAACCAGCGATGAATAAAAGTTCCGCGAAAAATCTTGCTTTGGGATAGCAATATATAGTCGCAGGAACACATAACGCATAAGGCTCTTTCGGCTTAAAATCTAGTAGACAGCAACGAGTGCATATCCCTTTTCGGCCAGTCGCTCTTTAATTTCTGTTACCTTACGTCAGTAAAAAACAGGTATAAGCTGGCTCAGGTAAAGTGCACAGCGTTGACTCAAGTACGCAAGTACATGTACAGCCTATTGGTTTCCCACGCATTGTCAGCCAGCCAGTTGAGTATGCGAGTGAGCGATTGTAAGTCTGAAATTCCCACAGACTAAGGGCACGCATGCGCAGACCACTTCTCATTCCGATTAACTTATGCTAGCGGATTTGCTCGAATGTATACAGGAAAACAGCAGTCCGACCTAACATCAAACCCTAACCCTACCCCTAACCACAATCCCCCTTTAAAAAAAAGCTGTATGGGCATCGAACCTGCGTCTTCGAACTGAAAATCCATGTCTTTACCACTTACCGATCACCATGAGTTTTTCTCTTAATTGCAGCTATAAGAAATGACGCGGTTTAGAGGTCATGGCGGCATTGCGCAAGCGAGACTCTGAAAGTACAGTAGAGTTGCTATGAACCCAGATGTTCCTGCTTCCCTGGATGTGGGTCCGTGGAAGCAGCAAGCGACAAACAGAAGTGGCATGGGGAGAGGTTTTCAAAGTTGACAAAATAGCATCAAAAGCGTCCATCATTCGATGTTCTGTGTCTACAATCGTTCACGAGGAACTGGGATATTGAAAAGTCAGCGCCCGATGGGTGCCAAGAGGTTAGACACCAGTAATGAAAGAGAGGCGTATGACCTCTTTGATAGGTTTGGCGCCGTTAATAAAAACAGACCCGGAATTTCAGCTGGGAGCGCAGAAGACATTAAGACTCCTAGCTGGGCTTCCTGAACTATCGACACGCGATACAACGGACGAGATAAGATTGTTTCCAAGAAATTGAAACGTCTGAGACCTAGTATTTGAGACGAGGGAAGGCAGACAATATTTTTTAATAAATCATCTGCCGTCTGGCCATGCGCCATACGTTGTTCTAAACGCGGCATAGATGAAGAGTCTTAACGAGGAATAACTGCTAATGGTTGCTGCACTAAAAACAATTCAACACTCTGTCTCGTCGCATTGCATTGATGCATCGTCGCCTGGGAGAATAACTGAATGTGAACAGGTATAATGAATGTTTCGATGCAGAATTCAATGTGTGGATGAAACTTACTAATTACCTAGTTTGAGTAAGTTGTGTAACATGGCAACGCCCTTAAAAATTACTGTGTGTGCCAGGCAGGACTTTTATGTTGTAATGAGTAAAAGGAAATATTACGTTTGAGAAAGACGCTTTTTTCTATATTCTACAGACCTCCGATGTTTGTTCCAACTGAAAAGTCAGACAGGAACACACCT
Source organism: Lanistes nyassanus (assembly GCA_004794575.1). Lineage (NCBI taxonomy): Eukaryota > Metazoa > Mollusca > Gastropoda > Architaenioglossa > Ampullariidae > Lanistes > Lanistes nyassanus. The sequence continues at coordinate 565,200 of SMGT01007356.1, forward strand.
GGACAAATTCATCTAGAAGGATATTGCCGAGTAATTATTGTTCAGGTTAATATATCCAATACATTCATTCGCCCTCCCCTTATCTGGTTGTTCAATTCTTTCTTTCTTGAAAAAAGAATTGTATGCAAGAAAGTTTAAGTCTTTCGATTGCATGGGTGAAATATGAGATAGCATTTCTTAAATAAAACGTTAAAGACACGCACGGTTTTTAGCTTACCTTCGAGGTATTCTCTGTGTAACTTGAAAGTTCAGAGAACCACAATAACCGTGTCATTCTGTCTGTGGCCCACCTGCCTGCAGCACCTGCCTGCAGCACCTGCCTTTCCCTCGACTTTTCAAACCCAAACAACAGGAAAGCAAGGCGGATTGGAAGGAAATTTTAAAACAGAATAAAAGAAATACGCAAGAATTTCAAACAAAGTAGAGACCAGAAAAAAGACAGTGGTTTTTAATCCTATAGGACCAAGAAAAGGATACAGAAGCGTGGGGGGAGGGGCGAAACCCCCAAAAGGCAGCGAACTGGATGAAAGGTTATCGACGAGACACTTAAAGCCGTCCTTTTGTCCCACCATTTCAGTGGTAAGATATCATAAAAGCTGCATTAAGCCAGGTCTTATACTCGCCCTGTTCCTACCCCTCTCACTTCTTGTTCTGCTCCCACCCGAAACGAAACCTTTATTCTTTGTAGCTGGGTTCCACGAGCGTTCGAAGCCCCTTGCCAGTCATAAAACTGCCCATAAACATAGGAAACAGGCCTGGCTTGCATGAGGGTTCGTAGCCACTTTTCTGGTCATAAGGATGGTCCTAAGGCCCATTTGCCTTGTGTATTTTATGTGCACCTTTACAAATGAACAGGAAATAAGAACGCTCATGCAAGCCGCCCCTGGACCTCAAGTGATGTGGAAATGTACAGAAAGGGAAAAATAAACATATGCAACCAGCAACCCGAGGCCGCTGTAAAGCTTACGAGAGGTGGAAGGTAACCGAGAGCTTGTGAAGTGAAAATATTTATCTGCAGTCTACATGTGTTTATCCGTGTATGTCCTTTAGGACATAGGGATAATTCTACAGCAGATTTCACTTTTGATCAATTACCGAAGAAAAGACGACTGAAGTACACAACACGGCACTGTCAGTGTAAAACACTGTCATTACCCTCCTGCAAAACATGACAATTCCCCAGTTCAGTGGCATTCACCCACACGGAGCGGTGAATTCTCCTCTAAGAATTCCTTAGCGACATGAGGAAAAGGATATTTTAGCTCGCGCGTGTCATTTGTCACAAAAATGACAAGCCCGCGTCTCATTTAACTGCACGCAAGCGTGAACACCCGTTTCTTGTGTTCGTGAGGAGGACGTTAAGACACGGGCTGCTTTGTATGAAAACTGCGATACCAGCCAGCCCTGGCCATGCCCCCACCAAAAAAAAAAAAAAACTGTTTCAGGTAACAAATGCCGGAAACATAGGGTAGGTAGAGCGGCTTAAATTTTTTGTAATTTTATTTTTGTGTGTGCGTGCGCCTTCGTGCGTGTGTTTGTGTGCGTGGGCGCGTGCATTTCTTCTATCGGGGGAAAATTGTTAGCGTCTGCTTGAAAATCTTTGGGTCGGTCGGGTGACAGGAAACATTTTTTTTTTTGCCTAATCGGGCGATTTTTCTGGGGATAAACTTGTATGGTGTCCGCCCTGCATATTGCATCGTGTGCACCCTTCAAAGGTACTAAGCCTTTCTTACACGGCAACCGCAGGTGTTTCCACGCAGTTCGTGCCACGCTGTCATTCACTGGAATCACTGACGGGCAAATTTCCCGAAGTTAAAAGAATATCGCGCGACGAGTTGCAAAAAGCTTGGAGTTCTCGCAAATCTTTCCACTTGATTAACTTTTGCAAGAATAATTTGCCTTCAACCATAATTTTGGAGAATAGCCACTAAGATACGAGGTCGTCTAAGTGTGTCAAACCCCAAAGGACAGGATATTACTGTCGAAAATAAATTTTGTTTTTTGCTGACCGATATTCTACATACTAAAACTGCGAACCGAAGCAGGGGGCCAAGCCCTGAGATGGTGTGCATCGGGGTTCATATCTCCTGTTCGTACGTAAAGCTGAACGTAAAATACTTGGGGCGAACGGCGTTAGACCGCTTGTCGGACGGGAACAGCAGACATAAACCCTCGTGCAAACCAACCCTGAAACGCAGAGAGCCGTGATCGCATGAGCGTCTCCCTAAAAAAGTTCTCCCATTTCATCCTCCCCGTCACTGTGGTTGTCACATGGCTGCCCTTGGGGATATGGTTCTGGGAAATGGAAAAGTCTTGTCGGAAAAGGGCAGCGAGCAGTGTTGTCGGACAAATTGCAGGCAATGGTGTTGTACAAGGGCGAAGGGGTAAAGTGGGAAAGGAAGCCAAGGGTGCTTCCGAAAAATTGGGAAACACGAATCAAGCATGACCTCTCGCTCTTGATCGCTGCCTGCATGCATATTAAAGTGACTCGCGTGTGGCAAGCGTCTCTGTTTTGTTACGGAAACCAGGAAAAGACCCTTTTGCGCTGTCCTCACAAATAGCAATAAGCCGCCAAATGTTTACCCCTAGCCGCACATCATGTTGCCTAGTAGCAGCACGTGATCTGTCCTAGGTGTTTGAGATTAGTTGCGCATTGGTCAACGGTGGCTGGAAACCCCGGGAATTCAGGCCACAGAGTAGAACAACGACCGTCTGCGTGGACTTTCACAGTCTTGGCAACATGCTGTAGACAATTTCTTGCGTAATGCTTGCGCAGGCAACCAATATTCCCAAAGCTGCCGTCGCCGTTACGTGAGAGGATAAGGGGACATAATGTGATATCGTCAAGCGGAATAGGGGATCGCGCGCGGACAGTTTCATGCAACGCAGGCATCGACACACACATACTCAAGCACACGCACACTCAACGCACGCATCCAGCACCCACAGACACAGACACAAACAGCCAAGCAATCCACGCACATACAATGCACGCATTGACAGACACACCCATGTGCTTCACTGTGAAAGCAGGTGACTTTGGGAATGTACAGAAGACGGAGCGGATTGCTGTAGCAAACTTGACAAGCAGAAGAAGGAACGAAAGAGCAAAGCAGGAGGGAGAAAAAGTGAAAGGGAGAACGGCGAGATAAGGGTGGAGCATTACGAAGTTAGAGAGTGAAAAAACGAAGGGTATCAGAAGGGAAGTGAGACACGATTTTTGTTGTAAACTTGCAGAAACCAGGACAACGCTTGACTGGCCTCATCAAGTTCTGTTCACTGTGCCATCATCTTTATCTGTCTTTGTCTCCCAGAAATTCCTCAAGAATGAATCCGTTATTACAATACATCTGCAGAAATCTAGCTGGTCGTCTGTCATCAAGAGTTTCGCTGCTTGCCTGCGCGCGTGGTTCAAAGACCTTATCTTCTTACGACGCTACTGTCTAACAATCTGGGGAGATTTTGCTGAAATATTTTTCTTTCTTTCGTTCTTCATTCTTGCTTTCTTTCCATCATTTACGTCTTGTTGAACAGAAAAATGCAGGCAACGTTACATTTCTCGAAAAATCGTGGTCAGTTCTTGACAGGATGCTTCTTAAACTCCTCTCTTTTAAAGGAGTGGAAGACAAATATTCCAAGACTGAAAAGAAAAGGTTCTTCTCAGTGTAAGAGTGTTGCCCTTAAAAAAAAAACCATCCCCCCGTGCAAGCTGTGCTGACTTATCAGCTCGCTGTCCCGCACATCCAGTCACCTGCGACCTGAGACTTTAAATGTGACATTGCACACAGGGCTTCCGTTGCCTTCGGCGACGCCATTTTGCACAGCAATTTGCAGGAGACATGTTCTTTCGATGCAAAAGAGACAGCGCCGTGCAAATGACACCCATGCAGCGAGCTCTGGAAAACCTTCAGCAATTGCTTGCCTGCAAGAAATGCCCGAACTCACTACTCTTCCTCCCTCTTCCCCGCTGCCCCAGTGTGCACTGTCCCCGACCTAGAGGTGGCGCTGTTCTGTGACCCGGCGCTATCTTGCTGCCAGAGCGTGGGCGGTCTGGCGCTAATCGCCGACACAATAATGTTGACGCCAGCAGAAAAAAAAGTCGGCGCAATCATTTCCCGGGGTCCCTTGGGCCAGTCTGAAAACTGCCGTGTGCTCAGTATTTTCCTGCTTTGCGGTGCCTTGTTTCTCCAAGCTCGCAGCATCTTCCAGACAGCGCGGAATTAAAGCCTGTCGCTGCTGGCGCACGGCATCTCCCTCTAGATACAGAAGTGCATCCCTCCTTCCTGCTGGAACCGCTGGCCGTAGCCTTCCCGGCTTCGTGGTCATTTTTCGTCTTGTGTCGTAGCTAGACGATTGAAACTTCATTGATTGTTTGGTTTTGTCTCTGTGCCATTATTATCTTACTCATTTCCCCCTGTTTTCGTTGCCATTATTCCTTCTGTTCCATCCACCCTTGTTCATCCCATCTGTCTGGCTCTGTCTTTCAGGTCATCCTTTTGTTCCGTACTCTGGGTATGAACGGGTCTCTGTGTTTTTCTGTAGCGCTCTAAGTCTGTCCCACCTCTTTCTTTCTTTCCTACTCTCTCTCTCTCACATACACACACACTCTCTCTCTCCCTCTCTTCTACTCTCTTCTCTCTATCTTTCTCTTTCTCACAAACGCACTAACACACACACACACACACACTACCTCTCTATTGGTCCCTCTGGCCGGCATTACGAAATAACATTAGTTAGACAAGGATGTTGTACAGTTTAGACCATGCCAGAGTACTGCTGAACCATTCCGTCTGGTTGGACAAAGAAGTCAGCGTTACTTGCAGACGTAACTAGATGACTGCTACATCACTCCTCCACTACTGCCCAGAATAATCTCATAGCCGCTCAACCACGTCACATCCGCTTACTAAGTTACATCGCTTTCCACTTTCTCTCACCAAGACATTCTGTACTTAAAGAGCAGTAAAAATGTTTCTCCTCTCTCTCTCTCTCTCCCTCTGTCTGTATGTGGCTTAATTCGTCCTGTTTCCGTTTCTATGTGCTTATGTCCGACAACTGTCCAAGCAATTCACATAGCCTCGCAAAATTTGTATATCAGGCAAGGGAGATAAGAACTCTGGTAAGGCGACCTCTTACTCTGTAGATGTAATTAGTCTGTCATGCCTAAATATATATGGTCGAGTTTGTGTGTATGCGAAGAAAGGTATTGTTGTATGGAGTCTTTCCTTGCAATCGTATTTATGGATGTTGATTATTGTACTTTGTGACAGCTTATATCATAGACTATCTTGATTTCAATGTACGTTCGCTATGACTGGTCACCGGGTAATGGGCCCTCATGCGAAATAAAGTCTAAAGTCTTTGTGTGCTTATAGGTGCGTGTGTGAGGGTTGAAACTTTTTTTCTGTGTTTGTCCCTTTCTCGTTTCTTTCAAGTAGTTTCTCTTCACGCATAAACTTCTGTGCCAATGCAAAAAAAAGTATTAGGCTTCTGTGGTATGATTAAGTTCATAGACAAGCCCATTATCCCTCCCACAAAAGCAAAAACAAACCCCCAGCAACTTCATACTGACGCTGATCGAACACACTACCACAACCTCCTCTGCCCCCTGCCGACTAAGACGCAAAAACTATTTGTTTTGCAAGACCAGACGCGACAGACTACAGTCGGAACACGTACCATGCGAAGAGTGTGCAGCTGACAGATATTTAATCATTGGATACAATCTTTTAATGAAACAGAGAGCATGCTTTAATATATGAATAAGTGACATGGTGCAGCAGTAATTTTATTTCCATCGATCGCCCGAGGCTCTGTTGCATCTCTAGGGAACCACTTGACTCATATCTGTGTGTCCCACGACGCTTTCATCAGCTTGGACGTATTTTCGCTATAATTTTGGTGAGAAGTCTTAAGTCTGAATACAATGCAAGAACATGATACGGATGTGCGATTTGTTTACTGGTATCGCAAAGAACAGTTGTTGCATCCATCGATCTCTTTTTCCCCCACTTAACCCTTCATCTAGCTTCAAAATTTCCTTTTCTGTTTAGCGTACAATAATATTGTGCACAAACACATGTCCATAGTGTCACGAGCTGGAATATTAAATTGTCAGTTACGCTTGGTAAACTTCAGAATTGAAGACATAGGAAATGAAATATATATGTTAATACAAGCACATAAATATCAAATTAAATATTTTGGTTCCCACACATACATGAAGATAGCAACACATTGCTGTAGTGTAAGCTGTAAGGTGCAAAGTTTGTGGTGAAGTTAACTATGGTTATGTCAGGAATATTTCAAACGAAATTTATTTTATTGAAAAAAGCCAGCTACTGTCTGTCTCTGTCCGATCTCTCTCTCTCTCTTTATTTCCTTCTTTTTTCCTTTTCTACTCTTGCGCAGGCAGACGTGCTTGGGTGATGGACGTGCGTACGTGAGTGTGTGTCTTATATTTCTGTGACGTCTCGATCGGATCTGTTTCTGACCCGCCCACTCCAACCCTCCATGACGCGCACACAAACGCGTGCACATTCGCATATACAAAGACACGGTTACAACAGAATGTAACAGCGTCAAAGAAGGTCTGTAACAGCCTGAAAGTCTAACAAGACGGCCTGTAACAGCCTCAAAGTCTAACAAGACGGCATGTAACAGCCTCGAAGTCTAACAAGACGGACTGTAACAGCCTCAAAGTCTAAAAAAGACGGACTGTAACAGCCTGAAAGTCTAACAAAACGGCCTGTAACAGCCTGAAAGTCTAACAAAACGGCCTGTAACAGCCTCAAAGTCTAAAATGACGGCCTGTAACAACCTGAAAGTCTAAAAAGACGGACTGTAACAGCCTGAAAGTCTAACAAAACGGCCCGTAACAGCCTCAAAGTCTAACAAGACGGCCTGTAACAGCCTCAAAGTCTAACAAGACGGCCTGTAACAGCCTCAAAGTCTAACAAGACGGCCTGTAACAGCCTCAAAGTCTAACAAGACGGTATGTAGCAGCCTTACATACTAACATACGCAATTGCGTTTTACACCCAAGGCGGACACCAAAACCGTGTTCGTGCGCAGTGTGACAACAACCCTAACATCGAAGAAAAAATAAAGACGACTTACTGTGGAACAACGACAGGCGCAGGAGTCTGCCGCGCTTGTTGATTGCAGTTGACGTCATTTTGATCCCCAGCACGTGCATGTCCGCTGGGTCATCAGCAGCTCACATGGCGATTTGTACAAGAGGCACGGACCGGCGAAATCCGGGTGGGCTGACCCGTAAATGAGTCGCGCTGTCTGCTGGTTTCCTGCCAAGTGCTGGCTGGGTCGCTACCCGAACGACGCAAACGGAATGAAACCCGGTCCCGCAATCCATTGCACAGCCGACACAAAAGTTTGCGTTACCGCCCCGGCATTTTCGTTTTGTTTCGAAGGGATTGGGGTTTTTTTGGGAGGGGGGGTCGTTCGTTTTTTCCTAGCCGACCTCTGTCACCGTGCGTCAGGGGGAAATAATAAAGTGACAGGGCAAGTCTTGATCTTGAAACTTAGTGCAGTTGCTTTCTTCCACGAAGTTCCGTCACACAGAAAGCGGGGGGATCCGTGCCTGAAACAACAGTGGGATCAGCCAACAGATGAAGACACGACACCGGCGGCGAAAGCAGAGAGAAAGATTGGGACAAGGGGAGAGAATCGCGAAGTATCGATTTAGATACAGCTGGGTAGACGAGATGCGTGGCCTTGTGGTGGACACGGCGCGTGAACTGGCGCTGCATGAGGGCCGCCACAAGCGTGCGGCACAGCAGGCTGAAGGCGGCGCTAGCTGCAGCAGATCCGGCGCGTGAAACACACGCGATGCACGTGCTGTGTCGACATCAGCGGAAGCGACTGAACGTGTGGCGATCGCGGTCCCCAAAACGCGCGTGCACGCGATGAGAAGGCATGCATTTATCGTACGTAAATGCCCCACACGCATTTTTACGCATTGTGTTAAAAAGGAGAAAAGCCTAGCTGTGGAAACTCCCGTGGGTGTCAAAGCTGTGATGGAGAATGGTATGCGCATTGCAGGGATTTTTTTGGTAGAAAGAGACCCAAGAGACAAGTTTGTTTTAAAGGAAAACAAATGCGCGAGTTTTGTTTTTGCACGTGCTCGGATAGAGGAGGATAGCAAAAAGCAGACGACATATATTTGTAAACATTAACGTGCAGAAATAGAGAAAGTACGTTGAGGCAGACATTTTAACAGACAATGTGTGTGTGTGTGTGTTCGTTCGTTCGTGCGTGTGTGTGTGTGTGGCCATCATGGATCACTGCAAACAGAATTCTGCTATCACAAATCACAATAAGATCAGAAGGCCACAGGTTACAGTAAGGTTTGGCATGGGGGAGGAGGCTTCTACAGGGTATAAAGGGGCATAAGGGGTTTCCACATTACACGATAAAAGGGGCATGGGGGCTCTCTACATTACACGGTTAAAGGGGCAAGAGGGCTCTCTCTACACGATATAATTGTTGAAGGATGTCTACATGGTAAAAGGGGCATGAGGGCTGTCTACATTACATGGGAAAGGCATTTACATTACAGGGTAAAAGGGGCATGAGGGCTCTCTACATTACACGATAAATTGGGCATGAGGCCCCTTTACATTACGCGGTAAAAGGGGCATGGAAGCTCTCTACGTTACGCGGTAAAAGGGGCATGAGGGCCCTTTACATTACACGGTAAAAGGAGCACGAGGGCTCTCACTACAGCTGCTGGAAGTTCTGCTAGGTCTGTGTAGATCAGTCTACAGATATCAAGTCACATTTCTCACACTCGAACAAACGAGAGGGCAAGGTCACCATCCACTCATTCATTTACGGGGGGATTGTTAGGGTGACCTCGCGCCTCATAAAATTGTCGTTTCAGCTGTAATCCCACCGCTCATATCTCAGGCGGGGTTGTGAAAGATGAGTGCATCTTGTTTTTTGCCTGTGACAACGACCCGTCGTTTTTGAAATTAGTACCTATGCTGAATGAGAAGCTGTGGTTTGGTTCAGAGTGATATCATGGAAGGATTAGGATTCCAGTCTATCTCTTGAGCATATGATCGAGTTCTGATTTTGGATTTTATAGCTGCATGGCTAGTATTTCCTAAATTACGAGGTTTTTAAGTTAACAAGAAAAGGGTGAAAAAAACGTAAATATATGTCACAACAGTTTTAAAAGTAACAACTTCATGTTTAGTGCAATTGCAACCTCTTAGTTTCTATGGCACCCAATATTTGTACTAAAGTAGTCGAAATGTTAAATTTAAAAAAATTGCAACCTCTGACATCACAGTAGATGAGCAGGCATGAACACTCGCGGACCATAGCCAGGGTCAACAAGACTTTGGACAGCTTCTATGAAAGTAAAGCAGATTAAACCGTTTATGCAACCCAGCGCTACGGGCGTTGCCGCGACCAGAAATAAAAAATTAATGCCTTTATGCGGGGGACAGGCAACAAATAGCATTATCGTCTGGTTAGCGCTCGTGGCTTTGCCAACAACAAGCTATTTTCACACGGTTTAAAAAGTCGAAAGAAAGCGGTGAAAAGGACAACACTGAACTTTACACCGTCGGCAACGGAGTTTTTCTCTGTAACTTTCTTGTATCCTTTATAATCCAGATCTCTCTCTCTCTCTAACTTGCTTGGACCCTGTATAGATCCGGATCTCTCTCTAACTTTTTTTGGACCACGAATTAAT
>SMGT01007356.1:575304-589560 GCA_004794575.1 Lanistes nyassanus
ACGGAGTTTTTTTCTGTAACTTTCTTGTATCCTTTATAATCCAGATCTCTCTCTCTCTCTCTCTCTCTCTCTCTCTCTCTCTCTCTCTAACTTGCTTGGACCCTGTATAGATCCGGATCTCTCTCTAACTTTTTTTTGGACCACGAATTAATTCAGATTTCTTTGTAATTTGTTTGGACCCTGTGCTGATCCATATCTCTAACTTGTTTAAACCCTGTATCGATCCAGATCTCTCTGTAACTTGTTTGGACCCTGTATTGACCCAGATCTCTCTGTAACTTGTTTGGACTCTGTACTGATTCAGATTTCTCTGTAACTTGTTTGCACCCTGTACTAATCCAGATCGCTCTGTAACTTGTTTGGACCCTGTATTGATCCATATTTCTGTGTAACTTGTTTGGACCCTGTACTGATCCAGACTTCTCTATAACTTGTTAGGACACTGTATTGATCTATATTTCTATGTAACTTGTTTGGACCCTCTACTGACCCAGTTTTCTCTCTAACTTCTTTGGACTATCTATTGATCCAGATCTCTCTGTAACTTGTTTGGAACGTGTACTGATCCAGATCTCTCTCTAACTTGTTTAGACCAAGTTTTGATCCATATTTCTGTGTAACTTGTTTGGAGCCTGCAATGATCCAGATTTCTCTCTAATTTTTTTGTGGCGTCTATTAATCCAGATTTCTCTCTAACTTGCGTGTACCATCTATTGATCCACATGTCTCTCCTTTCACTCTGCTAAAAGATGACTTAAGTAATCTGTCTGCACACAAGATTTGATCCAATTTTGATTAAATTATTTCGCGTCTTCTTGACAGACCGATGGATATGTTCTTTGTAGTTGTTTTAGCTGAGGTAACTCGAGCTGTGTGACATTTCCCCTTTAGTACTTTCAGCCACAGTCCACTGCCCACCCGTGACTTCACGGTGATGTAAAGCCGGTCCACGACATACCTCCAGGCCACCGTGTCCAGGGAGGCTCATGCCGTCATCTATGCCAGACCACGGAGACGTGCTTGGATTGCGAAATCGAGGAATAACTCGATCGTTTATTATTATCTCAAGAAAATGACAACTTTCAGTAAACCAGCTGTCTTGTGATGTATTGATAGAGGGACGAACGAACGAACAGAGCGATAAATAGATGGATGGATGAAGAGAGAGAGAGAGATGGGTGGAAGAATAGAAGGACAGACAGACAGACAGACAGACAGACAGACAGACAGACAGACAGACAGACAGACAGACAGACAGACAGACAGACAGACAGAGACAGAATGTGTCGAATGAATGTAGACAGCACCCGGTTCGTATCTACGGAATAGAAACCTAGAATTCACTTTCTGCTCTACTCAGTAGGTGCTGTAAGCGAGAAAAGACCTAGTACAAATCAAGAGATCGTAAGATGATGCCGTCTGTTAATATGTCATTTGCAAATTATCAAATATAAACAAGGTGCCCATGTTAACACCATGAACGTCAGTCGTTCATTCACGCTGACTCAGTCTACAGCATTTTTCTGTATACATTTTCGTCTTTTATTCTCGCGGGCGGACACTACAGTCTGTACCAGTTCAGTTGGAAAATTAATCACATGATGACTGTTCCTTTCGGAGAGTATCTAAAGCAAAACTAAGGTGCCTGAGTTGAAGATTTTTATATTTTCTATCCTTTGTATCCCAGCGGCACTTGCAACTCCTCCATCATTCTATGAATTCGCACCGTTTTCACAGAGGTGGAATTTTATTCATGCTTCCTAGCATCAGAGAGCTCTCTTTCTTCGGGCAATCAAGCGCAAGTACTTCCTGTCCCCGCTTTTCGCTTGGTTGCAGTAAAAACATCTCAACCCTTTTTTCAGGGAGGAAGAGTTTGGTGTCTCGACTAATGGAAAACAACACAATCATCAAAACCACGCAGTCTAAACAGAGCGACAGAGCGTGTTGCAAGCTTTCAATCTTGCCCCACAGATTGACAGTTGTCCGACTCAGCCGCTGGAAGAGCGCGCTTTGCGCTGGCGTTGCCGAGAGCCCAAAATATAATTATGTGTGCTGCAAACTTTGAAAAAAAGGGGAGTTTGTCCGCAGATTTGCTTGGCAAACACAGCTTGTTTGTGGCAAGAGGACGACCAGTCCAGCATGCACTTAAACGGCTCCTGAGATTAGCAGAAAAGTGCAGTTTAAGAAGACAAGTGTCTAGTAAATGTGGAAGGTCCAATCCGAAATGATGTTCAACAAGGTCGTAGTTAATCAAGTTTATGATAAATATAGCTACCCAATTCTAATTCGACTTACCACACAAAGCTGTTTTTATATAGTCGGATTGTGATGTCATCAGACAGACTGATCGAATGTCTATTTATGGGTTTCTTTTTGCCGCTCTGATCTGCCTGTGTGCCGCTGTGTGTACCCTGTATATACATATATATCGACCTTTGTCGAAAGAAAGAGAGAACGAAAGAAAAAAGAAAGAAAAAGCAACAAGAAAAGGAAGGCACAAATAAAGACAAAAACCCAGGCTTCACAATTAGGGATCATAAGAAGAGAGATGGGAAGAGAGGGAGACAAAAATTCAGTGCAATGGAAATTATGTTCAACGCCGCGTATGATTCCAAGACCAAACTGCTAAACGCCTGGCCACGGCGTGTGAAAGAAACACGAGACAAGTCCGGAAGATAACCGTGTGCATGCGATGACACTTCGCCTGGAAAGGCGCAACTGATGTTATAATAAAAAATTATTTGTAATGCAGGAGGAAAAGAAAAGGCAATTTAAAGCGAAGTCTGTTTGCTCGTCGCGCATCTCGACATTTCATTTCTGCCAACAAAAAATGTAGCGCCTTGTAATTTCGAAGGGTTGTCATGGGAGCAAACTATCGGGTTGAAAAGCGACATGTGACATCAGTGTCGACAGATTTTGATTTCATGTGGGGGGGGGGGGGGGGCGTTCATTCTCGCACGCGCGCCAGAGAGAGAGAGAGAGAGATAGAGGGGGCGGGAAGACTAAGAAAACAAATAGAATATATTTCTTTTCCCTTTTCATGAAAGCTTGCAGAACTGGAAACCTTAACAGAACATGCATCTTGAACCAAAAACTAATTGCATGAAAACGGTTTAGAAGAAGAACGGTCGTGAGTAAACTCTGTGTGATTTACACCAGGGTTGACTATGGAAAAGGTCGTGTTTTGCGCATGATTGCCACTGCCACTGGGTGACATCCATGGCTACAATGATATGGCAGAATGTGTCTTCCATATAAAACAATAGCTACCTTTCAGATCTGGGCAGCTCAGCAGTTTTGCTTGCGATGGACCGCTGGGACCTTTCGTACCGACATTATACAAGAATGGGTTGTACTTGAAGGATTGCATCTTCTGTTATAATACGTTTAAAACTTCTTTCCACATACCACGAGTGTAAAAGCTCTTGCATGCACGCACGCACGCACGCACGCACGCACGCACGCACGCACGCACCCACACGCACTCTCTCTCTCTCTCTCTCTGCAACCAAACGACGAGCACGCGACCTCCCCTTTCCCCACTTCTGCCATCTCCACCCACACATTCACACGCGCGTTGATACGCTTTTGAACACATTTATTTTAGACTATCATGGGTTAAACACAACCAAGAGTCTACGACAGACAGAGAAAAGGGAAGGAATATGGACAACACTAGCTTTGTCGCTCGTTAGCTGAGGACAGTAGCGCGAGTTGAAATAACAGAGGAGGAGGAGGTGGTGGTGGTGGTGGAACTGCGCGAGTCTCAGGAAGCACCACGCGGTGTATTACACTTGCAGCCGCTAATGGAGGTGGAAATTACGTTGCATTAGGTTGTTTTGTTCCGTACTACACACACACACACACACACACACACACACACACACACATGCGGCAATTATTGAGGCCTGCAGCTGCAGTTTTCCTACTGATTTGTTGTTATCCGCTGGCTATGCAGGACATCTGCATAATTCTCTCATGCAACTAAAATGGACAGCATGTTACAGAAATCAGGTGATTGTTTGAAAATGTAAAATATGTGCCTCTTTTCCCCCGAATATTACTTCGCTGATACTCTCCCAACCAAGCAAGCAAGCAACCAACCAACCAGCCTTAACCTTCCATCAGTCACACTTTCCTGTCTTCACTGTTTCCTGGGGTTTTTTTTTTTCAATCTTAGAACCAAGCCCCTATGTCTTCTTCCTGTCCCCGCCACCCACCCTCCGGCCTCATAACTGTTTCAAGAATCCGGAACAAAATGCCATAGAAGGGCTCACTGCTCGGGCAAGTTACACGAGTTTGGGGGGGGGGCTGGAAATAGCGAAATCGGATCAAGAACCGACTTAAACAACTCACTCTGTTCCGCGATCTGTAATGAGTTGTTTTGCTTCTCAATTTTCACAAGCTCCCTTTCGTCCAATGGGCATGTTTCTGCCAGAGCAGCGCTTCTATCTGTTTCTCGCCCGGCTGACATGATCCGGAAACTTGACAGTATCTAGAAAACTAGAAAAAGAGAACTGGAAGATAAGACTGTTTCCGGTTCGGTCTGCCTCCGACCTGAGCGCTTTTTTCTACCCTTCGGGTCACATTGGCGGTCTTTGGACCCGTTTGCCCTGTGAATTTTACGTGCACCTTGCCGTGAGAAGATGAGAAACAAACTCCCATACAATCTGGCGCTGCTTCCAAATCACCTCATTTACACCTTTCCGACCTCGTGGGTAGAGGATCGATCCAGCTGGATCCGACGAAAGAGCCCTTATCTGCCGAAGCTAGGCTGGCCCAGCAGACGAAACAACTCATCGGCCACATCCTGCTGTACAAACGACGAGGCATGCACAGTTGTATCGGACCGATTCGAGGACCCAGGCGACAATCCCTAAACGAGAACGTCATCAGGAAAAGGTTTCGGCCTCGAGACTGGGCTCCAAATGTTTGCAGAGGGTGTTCGCCAAGATACCAAGCGGCTTAGACCAAGATGGCAGCCCTTGTTAGTCGAAAACTACTTCCCAAGCTCGACAAAGGCCTGAGAAAAGCTTCTGCGCTCCTTTCGCGTATGACTAGACAGTCCTTACTCATGCAGAGCGCACAAAAATAAGTAGTACAGTATTCTACTCATTGCAGCTCTCTTCAGATCTACAATCATTTCCCCAACCAAAGTTTATTTATAATGAGAGGTTGCTAAATTATTAATGCTGCTAAAATAATAATAGATGCAGTTTGGGGCACTGAATTTTAAACCAGGAACAAACTACTGTATCCTCATCATTGTTCTTTTTTTTTTTTTTTTTGTCGTGGTCTGTTACGCAGGTAGTCCGGAACACGCACGTGAGCGCGTGAGCACTCCAATTATAGATAACGTATCAAACGTGTGTCAACTGTTTTGACAGTAAGCGTAACCCACGCAAAACTTGCAGTCTCTTTCAAAGAGAGCTATGCTTTTGTAAGTTACACTTCTGTCAATCTCCACGAATCATTCTCAAGATCTGTCACCATCCCACATTGTGTGACTCGTGTGGCTCTTTTTAAGTAAAACATTGATTTTGCAAATTACACTTTCATCAATGGGTCCTGAAACATCTGATGACTGCTCATGAAAATGTATTAGGTAATTTCGCAGTCTCTGTGTACAAAATGTCGGATTTAAAAGTAATTCTTTCCTTCAACGTGATTTTAAGAGATTTAAATTAAAGAAAGCAGCCTTTCAAGGCTGCTGGTTCACTTCTCATTTATATATTTCTGTGTCGTAACTTTACAATCACATGGAAAAGAGTTTTAGTCTCACCCTTTGCCCAACAATTCTATATTTTGTTTTACCGTTGTAATAAATCATTGCAATGCAATTTTAATTGAACTCAGACATAAGAATTTAATTAAATAACCTCAACAAGTTTACCGTTCTGAAGTGTAAAAAGAAGACCGCAGGTCAGAAACTATGGATTTGCATTTAAACATAAGATAAGAACACGATTATAAGAAGCAATTAATCTATGCACCTGTAAGCATTAAAATTCCACGTACTGTATTTAGTGAAAAGAAGAATCCCCTTTCTCTTCATTGATAAAGATCCTTCCATACATTGATCGGCATACGCAAAGCCAGCCAGCCGGACATACACAAATGGATAGATCGACACAAAAACAACAATAAATCAAATCGTATTCAAGACACAAAGATACCCACATATATAGATATACAAAGACTCTGTGTGTGTGTGTGTGTGTGTGTGTGTGTGTGTGTGTGTGTGTGTGTGTGTTATACAAATCCGCACGCCTGCACCGATCAACACCATATTCAGCACGCGGGTTACTTTTCACTCACAGATGGTCATAGGTCATATTTTGACCCTGTTTCAAGGCCTATACAAAAATGAAATAATAATTATGTTGACGCCCTTAGCAAGTCATATACACAACAAGCAAACAAGGGAGATCACGGATTGTTTTCCATTTCCGTACGAAGAGTACTTTCCCTTGCCTCGCTTGACAACAGGGTGAAGACAGGCAAGGATAGGGGATAGGGGTGAGGGGGGAAGTAAAGGGATAGGATGGGTGTTACAGAAGGTGTAGGGGTAAGAAAAACTAGGGCAGAGCCCCTGTCTCGTTAATAAATAAATGGAACAATTTACAGATACACAGATAGGCACAGAAAGCAAAAGGTTTTTTTTTTCAATTCCACTTTTACTTAGGATAAACAGTGAAGGTTTGTTTGTGCCGACCATCACAAAGGGATATTTCCGGTAGTTGGTACTTCTGTTCTATCTTTAAACTGAAGGTTTCTCTTCAAACGATATTTTTCAGGTGCGTGTACTACTGTGGTCATCGACGATTCATATAATATTATTCAGTCACATAAAATCCCGCGCCGCGTCGGGATCGCGGCAATAAAAGTCTCATTGGAAACTTTTATCGTGTTAGGGGCTTGGACCGCTCAGTCGGTAGGGCTGCGGACTATAGCAGGTGGAAGGTTGCTTGTTCAAATCCAGGTGTGGCCAAGGATTATTTTTTGGAGTTGTAAATGCGCAAAACTCCATTCAGCCATCTCCGCGCAGATTAAACTGCCTGTCCGCACTGGCTGTCTTACTGCAGCCATCAGTCAGGTGGTTCTGTCAGTGCATAGCTTAGTAATAGGACCCCATTCGCCCCACAGCGCGAAATCACTATCCAGGTGGAGGCACTGTTCCTCAAAAATAACCAGCCAACCAGCCTTCTACCGTGTTTAGTTTCCTGTGGTGAACAATATTTCAGGGGCTGATAGATGAATTTCTAAATGGGCTGGGAAGGCAGGCAGGCAGACAGACAGAAAGACAGACAGACAGAACTTTTTTGTATATTCCTAGTTTATAGGTAACCAGGTCCTCGCGTGGAAAGCTCAAGTATATTGCTTCAGCTCTCTATCTATCTTTTTTCTCTGTATGTGCGTGCGCGTGTGCATGGGTTTTAGCGCTCGCATTAAAACGTCCTTAAAGTTTTCCGCATGCTCAGACAGCTTTGAAGTGAATTCTTGAATGTGACAGACTTGCCATAGAACGCCGTTTCCGACTGCACGAAAGGTTCTTTCGAAACTGATTTCCAAAGGAATCATGTTTTCTTTTCACGACCTATTAATGTACCTGACCTGTCAGCCCACATTGAATGCTTGCACGCATAAAAGAGCAATTTAAGGAAACTACACATTTTTTTGTACGAAAACCAGCACTTGACAAACATGAAAATCGACAAAATGCATATCCAGGTTAGCTTTCATTAACATTTTTGTAAAAGAAGCGGACAGAACACGCATAAAAAGAAAACGTCTTTTGAAGTTTGCACCCCCTCTTCGTAGTGGGTGGGTGGGTGCGTGCGTGCGTCTATGTGTGCGGGTGTGTGTGCATTTGCGTGTGGTTCTAGGCCATTTGACGCAAGCGCGAAAAAAGTTGTGGAAAGGGCTTTGATGCATGTTAAAATGAAATCTGCTCTTGAAATTAAATAATCATGTCATATACAGATGTCAGTAAAATCGATATCCCCACCCTAGCCACGCCCGCACGGATGCAAGCATACACGCACGCACGTCCGAGACACACAGTCGTCTCGCGGCGACACAGTGAGAGTGATGGATGGGAGAGAGAAGAAATATTGGGTGTTATTAATGTTAAGTCAGCAACGAAGACGATATCATGGTAGGGAAGGAGGGGACTGGGTGCTGGAGGGTGGAGGAGGAAGGGGAGAGGAAAGGAGAATGAAACCGGAGTGTCCTTTCCCCCTCCCCCCCAAAAAAGCCATCCCTGTAAAGAGATCAAATGCCACGTGGACAGAAAGGATGAAGAATTTTTTTTATGTCTTTGACACGTACGGGATCTGAACCTACGACTGCGTCGGCAGCAAGCATGCATCCTCCCTATGCCACCCTCAAGGAAGGAAGGAACGAACGGAAGAAAGGAAGGAAGGAAAGAAGGAAGGAAGGAAACTTTTGGTGTCTTTGGCGATTTTCGCCTGTCCCTCATCTGGTCTGATATCTAGACATATAAAGAGAAAAGTGGCCGACCTGTGTCACTCCTGTGCAGAGGGCGCTATCTGTCGTCCACTGCCCGCGCTAGTCCAGCTGTGACTCGACAAGGCGTTTGCACGTTCTATACGGCTATCCAGTCCAGCAGCACATTTAAAGCGGTGCTGGCGAGGATTTGGGATCACGGTAGGGTTTAATGGCTCAGCACCTCCCAGCATAACAGGCCATGTTAGTCGCATATCATTTGGGAGGCCGAGGAAGAGAAGAATTTAAAACAAGTGACAGGAAGACACAGAGCTAGGAGGCTCAGAAATATTATAAAAACCCGAGTTTGGGGATAAACGTCAGGCTATGGATTTTTGTACGCGCGCAACCCTCGCCATTACGGAGTGGAAGTGTTTGAAGTACAGATAAAATCTCCAGCATATTTATTGGTTTGCTTCGTAAAACTGCGAGGTGGGGTGGGGTGAGTGGGGGTGGGGGTTGTGGAGGTTGTGGGGAGAGAGTCAGGGGAAAGGGGAGAGTTGACTGTATATACAGCATCTTTCCAGAGCAGCAATATTTTCTTATCATGAAACATTGAAAGCTTATAATACGCTATGTTTTAATTTCCTTTCCTTGTCGCCACAGCTTATCTACTTCTGCTGTGAGTTGCCTATTCTGTTTATAACGACTGGCGTATGTTTATTTGCATACTTATACAGCCCGAATGATAATGATGTACAATGCATTAACTAACAAGCAAACAAACAAAAGACAAGGTTGCACTTAAACTTGAGCCAGCATATGTGGTTTGCAAGCTAAACAACCTGGACTGTTTTTCTACACCATGAATTACGCACCGAATCTATAATCTGAGAAAACATCTGCAAAACAAGTCAAAACACTGGCGTCTGTTTTCATGAACATATCTAGACGTGCGGGCAACGCTTGTCTCGCTAGGAACAGTCTCTCCACAAATCTGAACTCCCGCGGCATGTTTTCAGCGTCGAATGTTGATGGCTCCAGCCTGGGAAATAGGTAATCCAATCCCTGAAATAGACAGCAGCACAGAAATAATTTAATGCAACTGTTCGGCGTCAGTCCATCCCGTGCTGGTCGCGTGTGGACGCGATGCGGCAAGACGCAGTTAAGTCGACTGGAGGCCGAGAGAAGGTCCCCGGAGACGAAGTTTGTTGCATGGACATTAGCTCTGCCAGCTAACGAACCCTTGCGGTCCGTGTTTTTGCTTCGTTCGTTAGCGTCGGCGGGTGAAAAAACAAAAACAAAAACAACAACAACAAAAAACCCGCAGCAAACATGGCGGCTGGTTTCTTCCGTTCTGGCCGCTCTGCTAGGGGAGATAACTATATACTCCTTGACCCTGATTTGGCGTCCCATTTTAACAGCCATCATTTAAACGGGGGACAGAGACAATCGCAAAAAATTAATCAGTGTTAACCGCACACTTAACATAAGAACCTTCAGGTGAAAGACAAGGTTTGAAAGAAAGAAAGAAATTGGTGGGCTGACCAAGCGATGGTTGGTTGCATGGCTGGCTGGCTGGCTGGATTTGTACTTTGAATACTGAAGAACTGTACATGGAACTAGTGATCATGACATGAGTATTTTCAAACCCATAGTCAATACGAAGCGGGAACTAAGCTCTTACGACAAGCCGTAATGATCAGCTTATCACCTTATTAATGCGAGCCTGCGGTCTGTACACGTGTGTGTGCGTGTTTGTGAGCGCTCGCGCGCCTCTACATGTGCATGCGCGTGTATAAATTCTGGGTGTAGTTTGATGCGTACAAATAAAATTTTAACCTGTGTTATTTTTCTGCAGTGACTGTGGGTGTCGTGGGTGTGACGTCAGTACCTACTCTAACTCGCGTTCCCTGCTCCCTCAAATCTCGCCTGCGATATCACGTGCCAGCAACACCCATCTGCTTCGGAGGCCGGTAAACATCGGGCATCGACCTTGAGGATAATGGGGTCATCTCCGCGGAGAAATCTCCTCCCACGCTTGGCTAAAACGTCCGCACACCAACGCAGAAAGAGAGAAATACGCGCACATAGAAATGCGCACTCGTACGCAGAACTCAAGAAACGTGCACAAGCCCGCACACACTGCCTCTTCCCTCCCATTTCCCTCCCTCCTCCAAGCGTTTTCTTTTCTCTTCCCGTCCATCCCCAGGAAGAAAAATTTGAATTTTGAAAAGGATCCCATTTTTTAAAGTTCCTGTTCTATGTCCGCTAGCATTTCTCGCTTGACTGGTGAGCGAACGGTGTTTGTCAGAGGGCATGTCAATAAAGCGCAGGGCTGTCCAGAACTCGTGTACCGACCAGAGAGATAGCAGCAACGCCGGCTCACTCACAAAAAGATCAACGCACCCATTGGGCGCCATATTTTGGTCAGGCCTCCTTCCTTCCAAAAAACGGACAGCTGGATAACTTACGCACATATCAGACAAGCTTTACTGCTCGTGCGCAAAACCCCAGCAGGTGATCGAAACGGTTTTGTTTTTGATTTTTAAGTTAGCATGGCCGCGCAGTGTTTACAACAAGGAGGGAGAGAAGTTGCAAGCACGGGGAGCCAGGAACAGGTGGAACCTGCTCCTACAGGCTGGTTTTAGAAGCAGCGGAAACCACAGAAATTTTCAATGGAAAACTTGCAGCCGTGGGAAACTAACCACGCCGTGAAGGATATATTTATACCATCGACAAGAAAATGCAAATGCGAGTGCTCATAGAAAAAATACAATGAAACATCTATCAGACTGGCAAATGAAAAAAAAAACCTGAAGGCCATTTGAGAACAGCTAGGTGTACAATCAAATAGTACTGAATTTAACAAGAAATTCTTTCATGCTTGGGCGTGTCAGCTTTTTTATTTAGTTTTTTTCTAAAACTCTACTCTTTAGAGAAGCAGCTGGTTTTTGCTCAACCAACATTTCTAAAATCATGAACTTGATTTTATTTTTGTTTTGTCTTCGTTCTTTGCAGAGCCTTTGTTTACATTGAGACAAGTTACCATGCCACCAGTTTCGGTTTATATGCGATATAGGCCTACAAGCGCGTTTCTTTTAGAAATACATTTTCGCCCAAGGATTCTTGCACTGGTTGTTAATTCCACAGCATGCTATAAATAGACAATTTACGTCACGCGGCCACTACTTTGCAGCATCCCCGGGCAGAACAATTATCATGGACAGGGCTTCAAGGCTAATTTTCAGTTTCTCTTGCTAGGCTAGCGCTAATCCTGTCTTGTTCTGCCCTGAAACCCTTTGAGTACTTCTGTATTCGTGTCTACGTTAGTGCATGACGGTAAGAAGGTTTATACTTCTTTTTCCAGAAATACGCTGTATTAACTGGCGTTTATTTGTTTTTAAAAATACGCTGTATTGACTTGTTTACCAAAAATACGTTGTTTTGTTTTTTTTCCCCAGATACACTGTACTGGCTTTTCATAAAGTACATCACGTTGGAATCAAGTTTCTAAAAATATGCTGACTGGCATTTTTTCTTGGAAAAAAGATGTACTGAGTTGTTTTTTTTTCAAAAATACGCATGCTAAACATTTACTGTATCTGTTTTCTGCACTAGGACTGGTGACAATGTGATAATAAACCGCGCATTGATGTTTGCAGGCCTGCATAGTGGTGTAAACTGTATTTACAAAGACCTTATTATAATACCTGTCGATTCTAGTAATACATGTATCTGCGAAAGAACTGATTTGAGGAACTGCTAAAAATTCGAAAACAATATAAAAGTCTCCGTCTTCATTTTGAAATTCACTTAACCGTTATTGTAGCAAAAGCAGAAAAGAAAAGGAACATAGAGATGGTGCTCATGGATCAACCTATATATATATATAAAACTGGTGTTTATAAAAAGCTGGTGTTTATATATATATATATATAAACTGGGTGGCACAGTTGGTTAAGTTGTAAGCTGCTGATCTAATGATCTTCTGATTAGATAAGAGACATGCAGTGAGACTGACCAAAGTCTCAGGTAGGATAGACATTCTACTGAAATCCGGCAAGATCTCATGACGGTCCCAGGAGACTGAGAGAGATCCAGATGTGTCCCGGATCCTCTCAAGCGAGAAAAAGCCATCAGCGGGAATGGCCGAGGTAGAAAATTGAGATTCTGGCTCCGTTGCTGGGACAGGTTAATTCGCACGTTGGTGAGAAAAACAATGTTCGGCCAATCGGCCATCACAGAGCGTTAAACTAGGCGCGCCCATTGCTGCTGGTCCTGCTGCTGATAATGCTTTCAGATTGAGGAGAATAACGCAAGCATCAGAGCCACGCTTTATCAGGAATCGCCCCGTCCTGATACAAGAACGAGAGGAAGCTGATGTGAGGCGGGGTGGGTCGGTGGGTGGGTGGATGTCGGAACTCTGAGTCTGTCATTGTGCTTCAGTCACGATCACGCTGCCAATGCCAGGCATTCTGCGTCACGCTTTGAAACGTAGGAGCATGCATCTCGCAGTCGCTTTCAAGGCTTCGTCGGGCTCATTTCTAATTTAACTGCTTAGCAAGTTCACAGCGGCGTGCGCAGAAAATGCAGGCGAGCGAGAACAGCCGTACTGTCTGAACCACAGTGTCAAGCACGGCGGATGTGAGACCACTGTAATTTTCTTTTGCACTATACTTAAGATTTGGATGCTGGTGGCAGGCGACAACGATCGAGAGATCAAATCAAACGAACGTTCACAAAATCCAGCAATTTTTTTGGTGCGCACAAAGCAACGGTGATTTAAAAAAAATCCGCAAGATGGCGTTCTCTAAGTGCACGTTGCTGATTCAGTGTAACCTCTTTTACTGGTGCTCGTGACATTTTGCTTTAAAAAATGTGTGGTATTAGTGAAGGCTTTATGTACTTGGGGTTTCGCATGTTATGCTGCAAGGTACCTGCTCGCTTGATTTCTGTGTGTGTGAGTGCGTGGGTGCTTGCGTGGAAATGTATGAGAGAGGAGATAGAGAGAGTATGTGTGTATGTGCGTGCGTGGGTGGATGAGTGCGTGCGTGCGTGCGTGTGCATGTGCATGTGCTCTCAACCAAGTCTGAGTGCGTTCGCCGACGAGTGAGTGTGCGCTCATGTACATGTGCGTAAATGCATGAGGACGCAGGGTCCCCGCACGCGTGTGAGACTGCGCGCGCGCATGGATACACATGTTTGTCTGTGCGTGGGGAGAGTGTGAGCGTTGCCACACACTTGGACGTATGTAACATTGCCGGTTTGGGGTCACTGTCTTGGTTGTTTTAAACGTGTTAATAATTACCTAACTCTCACAACTGTAGGCAAAGAGTGAAAGGAAATATAGACCCCACAGCTTGAGAAGACAATAAAATAGACACCCCAAAGCCCAGCAACAGCAACTACAGCAACAGCAGCAACAACAACAACCAAAAAACCTTAAATAGATACTCTGTGTAGAATGAAAACAGAAAACAGTTTTGAAAATAAGTATAAAAAAAAACAACAGTTGTTCGACTATCGAAGAAGGTAAGACTTAATTTTTGTGAAATTTTCAGACACAAATACATTTTAGTTGGGGAACATCGACCCGGGCAAATTCTCGATCGAAATCTGTTGCCAGCTGGAGGGCAGCTTTTCACCCCAAGTTTGGTCGCACGAAGTCGAACTACGTTAGAACGTGATATTCAACGTTTCTTAGAAATGTGCGGCCCTGCACTCACAAGCGCGTGAACAGTGGCAACACAAAGACACTTAAATCATTGAAAGCAACCTACTGTGGGGGGGGGGGGGGGGGGGGGG
>SMGT01007356.1:590854-606522 GCA_004794575.1 Lanistes nyassanus
CAGAAACTGAGGGGGAGGCAAGGAGGAGGAAAGAGAAAAGATAAAGACAGCGGGACGACAGGGTAGAGAGAAAAAAGCAAAACATTTGCTACTTGACCTTATCATAAGAATAGTTCTTCTGGCAGCTTCACATTTCAGGGTTTCTCTACCGGAACGCTGGGACGGTCAGGTGTGTGTGTGGGGGGGGGGGGACATATCGCTAACAAACCTTATCCCCGTATTGGCACAGACAAAGCTGACATCACTGAACCTCCTGACCCTTCGCTGTCTTTCAGAAATTACCCCGAGCCAGACAGCAGGCTAGATGTCAGGAAGGCCAGCGAGTGATGTCCAGACGTAGAAATCGCTTATTGAAACATAATCCACGATTGCTTAGAAATAACGACACCAATGTAACGCAACGCATGAACACTACCCAATTATGACGCCAATGGTGTTAAAACAACAGCGTAAACAACAGATAAGGAAGATAGAAAGGAAACAACAAAATTAAAACAATAAATTGTTGCCTCCAAAAGCGTCTAAACTGTTCGGTCAAACCTATCCCATTTCTTCCCACTTGCTCTGCTTTGTCTTGTCATCTGTTGTTTTCGGTGGCTATAATGATTGTTTTCACAATGCTTTCAAATGCCCCTGATAAATACCTTCACGTAGCAACGATTAAAAGTTTCTTGAAACCAGTTATAAGATATTTTACGTTCTCTGAATAAAAGCACGGTGTACAAAAGTAAATATGTACATATGTGTATAAACATATACATATACAAATAAAACGCACGCACCCAGGCGCACGTGCAGGGACAGGCATGTATGCCCACGCACGTAACAGCACGCACTTTACGGAAAGTCGTACACGGTCCAAATCTTTTAGAAGAAAATTTGCCCCGCCTGCAAAATTGGTTTTCTGGGATTAAAGCTGTATAGTCGGCTGGGACAGGTTGCAGGAAATCAAAAAGGCTTGCAGAAGGAACGGAAAAAGTGTTCGTGGAGGTGAGAGTGGGGAACACTTCACTTCTCCCCCGGAGACAACGATTTAGGCGCTGGCAATTTGACCCACCTTACTGCTTAATACCCCCCTTGTCTTTTATCGAGCCCAGCCTCGTTCTGGAAGGTTCTGTCTGTTAGCCGCGTGGGTCTCGTTGCGGGGTGTCTGGGGCAAAAAGAGGGAAATTTAGGAAACTCTCACGTTCGAAGCTTGGGGGATCACGTTGAATCGAAGCGATACCTCGCGATTAGGATCAATGGTTGGGGGGGGGGGTCTGGAGGTGGTGGAGGGGGTGGGGTATTGGTACGAAATGCTGCACACTGTCACACGGATGTCTTCTATTTACGAAGCTTGCCATGCAGAACGCGGGCCGGTCTGTACGTGAACCAGTTTTGCTGACAAAATTCAAAAGCTCGCATACATCCGTTTATGACAACCACCCAGCCTCATGCACCACCTCTCTATCCTGCCACCCACTCATCCGACCCCTCCCCTACCTACTCCACCCCCACCCCTGTCATATCACCTTATCACTTTCCTGCTGTGCACGGCACAAAGAAATATGATAGCATTAACCCTTAGCGAGCAGGGAGTTTTTAAACTATCGCTGTCGTATCGCCTGTCTCTCAGTACCTTTAAGTAACGGGACTGTCCCAGTCTCTACACGCATTATATTATAATCTAAGGTCGCCACGAGTCAGCTGTAAAGCGAGCAAAGCCTACCCTACAAAGGCGATCTCTTATTCGCAAAATTCTCCAGGGCAGCTTTATGCCGAACCACCGTGATTCCTCTACTGATGTCCCGTTGAGCCCTTTTGTGTGAGCTCCATTCAGCCACGCGACGGAGAGTATATCTGTATATCATTACACTCCTCTTGAAGCAGTGGAGAATTGTGAACGATAACACATTCGTGCAAATGCCTTGGCGCTCCCACCCCCCGCCCAAACTTCGTCAATCGTTATTCTAGTTTTTCGCCCACGCAATTACAAGAAAGGCGGGGAACGAATGGATTTAAAAGAAATATTCCGCTAGCAGTTCATTCATCGACGAGGGACAAACTAAAACAAAAATGCCTGAAGTATATTCTGACCAATTTGATTTGATTTGGATAATTAATGTTTTAGATTTTAAAGATAGTTGCTACGAAGAATTTTTAAAAATCAGGGTCAGTGAGCGACAGAGTGGGCGGGTGGATGGATGGATGGATGGGTGAACGAACGAACGAACGATTTTATTGGTTAAGACTTCGGCCCATATCAAGAGAGTTACTATACCATACAAAAATTTACCAAAGCGACACATGCCTATCGAGAAACAAGAATACTCAGAGGTACACGCACGCGCACGCGCACGCGCACACGAGCGCGTACGCACACACACACACACGTGGATCCGTGTAACATAAGGAGCTTGGCTAGATGGTCGTCAAAGTATATGTGCCTCTCTCCGTTGTGATGCCTTATACAGGAAACAAGCCAGGCTTCGTGTCAGTCTTGGACTGCTATCGGCCATGAGTACAGAGAATCGAAACATGGAAGAATATCGATAAAACTTGTTAGGGATGTACTGCTTCTGCAAGTCGTCATAACGCAGACAAACAAATAACACATGCAATTCAATTTCATTAGAACGACAGGTGGGTGTGTGAGTGGGTGAGTGACAATCCTATTAATACTTCTCATGTCTTAGATTTTTGACAGTCGATGTGAAGGCAGACACCCGGAAGTTTCTCAGCAGACAGCTGTTCTAACTGAAACAAACCAGAGCTTTACGGCTTTCGGGGCATTCCCTCCCCTCCCCCCCAGCTCCATCCCTCGCTCTGGACACAGTAGAAGTCTGATTTAATAAGCTGGTACCAAAGGTTTGTTAATCGACTTGCAGTGCGAAGAAATTCTTGCGCATTTAGGAAATGTGGGTAGAAAACTAAGGCTGGTATTCTCCAAGTTAACTTGCCCATCTTCATGAAACAAGTCCTTCCCACAGTCACACTGCCATTAAAAAGTTATGTTTGAAGCTTTCATCAACGACTTCATTAGGACGTTTCGCGGGTAATGGTCCAATGAGTCATGAAAATGGGTTTAATAAGTAGACAGTGACAATATCCCTGGCTGTTAATTGCCTCCTCGCGTGCTGTCGAGATTTCGGATGGGAAAATCTAATATCTATCAGTAAGTACTAATTTCACTAAGCGTCTTTCCCATAAGCTACACGGTGGCAGACAAGTGCAGGGTTTGATGCGAGTCCACTCTCTGACGGGCATAAGTCATAAATTTCGAACGAAACTGAAGCCATGCGAAGTAATTAGTTCTGTTTCCCCCCAGCATTAGCCATTCATCCAAGACTGGCTGTTTTTCACTCGGTATGCTATCGGATTCATTACCAGCCCGGACTTTCCGAAACGAGAGTCAGCAGCTAGAATTAAAAACGTGACGACACGCGTGGTAATCGTGACTACAGCAAGCGAACAACAGCCGCGCGCCCAGTGGCGCCAGATAGACGAGTCCAGTGGGACATGCTGAAGAACTGGAGCTAAAATATGACAGCATGTGCCAACGACCGAGATCATTTGCCTGCGCAGCTTTGGTCATGGCCATGACAAAGTCAGGATAAAAGTCCAGCAGTCACGGTCAACGGCCCACAAGCGGCCCACAGACGAGGCAATCTGTATAATCAAGAGGGCCTTTCCAAGGGAGAGAATAGCAGCAGAAGCGTGCAGATTGGTGGTCTCGGGTACCGCGCAAATTGGTATAGTCTCGGCTAGAGATCAAACGGACCACGAAACACTGACCAAAGCTGGGGTACTCCATGTCCCCGCGTGAGTGCGTGCGCGCACGTGTTTGTGTGTCTATGTGCGTGAAGCGGTGGAGGAGTGAGACGGGACTGTGGGAGGAGACAGGTCAGTGAGAAGCAAAGACTTCAAGAAACCACTCCTAACCAATTTTCATTTTTTTTTTAAAGAAGAGAAAAAATCTTATACAACTATATAAAGTGAAAACGGCATTCTTCATTTAATTCATCGCTCGAGTTTACATTGTCAATGCACAAAAAACTGCAGCGGTTTTTTTTAGCATGTTTTATTCTCTTCCTGTCCCACAAAGCCAGTGGATAACTGTAGCTGACAATTAGTCCAAACTTAATTTTTTTCGACAGCTTCAGAAACGGATCCCAGTTTTTGTTGTGCCCCGTGATTTCGCTCGAGTCTCGCTGAGGAAAGAAAAGAGGTAAGGGGATTTGAGGATAGCAGTTTGATGAAATATCCATCGCAACTAGGGCGTGAGTGAACCCTTTAGCCGCTGTTTTCATTCGATAAGCCGAACTGTGTAAAGAAAAAAAAAAGGAACACTAACGGCGAGTTTTGTGAAGCATATTTTGCTGGGGAGTACATCCGCACCGAACATTGAACTTTATGTAGTCCTTCCAATAGACATCTGACGAGCAGCAAAACCTTATCAGTGGCTACGAGAATAAATCGGAAGAAAGTCAAAAAATATATTTTTTCTCGTGTGTGCACATTAAAATTCAAGTATCAAACTACAGAAAAAACGTGTCCCGTTTTGCTTGCAGCATTGTTTCTCCTAATGGCCAATAAACAAGTGTTCTTCTTCACACATAGAACGTTTTCAGGCACAGAATATCGTTAAAACGCAAAAGGCAGCAAAACTCGTTCGATTATATGCTTCTTTCTGCCGTTGTGACTACACTTCCGAATAATAAAATGAAATGTTCGATGAAGCCTTCAGTCCGGCGTCAGACGATGGCCTCAGATTGTTAAACGCTGAGGAAATGACCGTCTGACTTTCGTACATCGACCCAAGACCTGAAAATCGTTTTCTGGGTTTTTCCCTTCGCAGCGTCAGTCACGGTTGAAGACGTCTGACTTGGGTTGCATGAACGTCCGTGTCTGCCCTTCATAAGAACGGTCGTAATGTGCGTTCACCCTGTGTATCTTACGTGGATCTTTAGCTCGGACAGGACATACGAACTCCTATGCAACTCAGTGCCGAACCGAAAACTAGAACACACATTTGCGTGGCACGCGCACACGACCTCACGCACACAAACACCGACGTTGCTGTGCGCTTTGCAGGACCACAGAAACACTACCACTAGATCTGTTTAAAAGAGCACTGCAGTAAAAACTTCATTCCTTTTCTCATACTTTAAAAATCGATCGAAAAGCACCTGTCCGCTGTGCAGAAAGTTAGTGGTCGTACAACGGCAGCTTTTGTTGCTGTTGTTGTGTTTATTGTGACTGGCGTGCATAGCTCTCTAAGTTGTAGACGCTAACTAATTTCTCTCCCATTTGCTTCACAAAGGCAAACACGCGTGTGCAAGCCATTGAATCGGCTCAAAAGAGGAAAGAATGGGCAAGGAGTTTAAGGCACAGCCGCGCTACATCGAAAACAGTCTAATGTGCCTTAGCATGCACGCCTCAACCCCTGGCAATCCCCGCAAGGACATGCATGCACCCGCACATGCACAGGAAGATACGAGATTTAGTTATGGTTGGGGGCGGGGGTAGGTGTAGAGAAAGAACAGGGAGAAATGCATACACGCAGAGTCGACATAAAGAAGGAGAAGTTTCACCTGCCTAGGTCCGATCATGCAGTCAGGTTTTTCAAAGAACTATCGATCACACACCTGAGATTATGACTTTACTCTCCCCCCACCACATTTTACCTTCCGATTCTCGAAGATTTACGTCCTTATCCTGGACTGCCAGAGGGCTGGAAGAATCCTGGCGTCGCATGGAACTCTGGGAGTGAGAGCTGCATCTCTTGAAAGAAATTCCCGTTGTTACTCGCGGTAACACAGCCGGGACATATTCGCCATGATTCCAGTTGCCAGGAAACAGTCCAGAGTACGTTTTGACTGGTTCACCATCCATAGCTGGTTGCAGATGGAAGCTAAGTGTCCCTGTTAGTTGCACGGTACGTTTTCATATGACGCAGTTTTTTTTTCTTACTGCGATGCAGTAAAGGTGGAGTTACTGCAGCTGAAGATTGTGTCTTATCGGAATTCTTGTGGCTGTTTCCCCTCTGCTTTGGGACGTTGAAGCAGCCGATGTGTGTTCGTTGAATCTTTTCCCTACCCTACCCAAATCTTCACCCCTCTCTTGCTTCCTGTATAGAACGATTACTTTTGAACACGCGGTGGCGCAGTTGTCGTCTTTGTGCTGCTGCTGTTGAACGAACTCGAGAAAAAAAAACCAACAAACTTTAAGGAAGAGGCTTCTAGCGAACGCTCGGTGATGAAAGGTGGAGTATTCCGAATACGGACAAGCGGCAGTCAAGCAGCATTAGGGGTTTTATTTCCGAATTTTTTTTTATCACACAAATCCATTCAGCAGACAATCGCTCGGCAGTTCCAGGAGACGGCGAAAGAAACACCGCAGGTGGTGCTCTGAAGGTCGAAAGCGAACGACCAATTTTTCCCCCTGATCAGTCAGCTGTTAATTAAAAGCTCGTACCTGTCTTCACAGGCTGTGTTCAGCACAACGAGCAGTAAAACTCTTGGTAGTCGTCAGCAGCAATATGTATATATATATATTTCGTGTTTGCTTTTGCTTCTGGATTAAAGGTAACAAGGAGAGAATTCTCAGTGACCAGACAACAGGTATCGTTATGGTTTTCTCGTCATCAAATCCCAGTGGCCGCTTCTACTCAGACTCTACACCATGTCTGGTAAGGCGACTTAAAATCTGATAATAAAGCTAGCTCGCCCCGCACCTGCGCACATGGGACAGCTTAAGTAGCAGGGCACGTGACAAACAAGGGGCGGGTGGTGGCAGGTCTTGAGAAGGGTTGGCACCAATCGCAGTATGACAGGATCTGCAGAAAAAGGCGTGCACTGGGTGCTGGCATGACTGGCTGTGTTCTTTACGTTGGTAAACAATAAGCCGAATGTGGAAACCTTTGAACTGCGTCACTCTCCCTTTTCTCCTAGTTTCTGCGTGCGTGTGTGCGTGAGTGAGTGACTGAATGACTGAGTGCGTGCTTGCGTGAGTACGTGTTTGCGCTAGCGGCTAGCGCTTGAAGTGCTGTGAAAGAATTCCTGCATTCATCGGACTATAAGGCGAGGACAGTATCTGACTATGGACTGACATCACTTAGCATGCAGGGAAACGAAGTTATACCCAGACTGTCAGCTGCAGACAGAGCCACTTTAACTGCGTGTACTGTGAGAGAGTTCGTATATCTTTTCCATACTTCAACGCATCTAATTAACAAAGCGTCCGTAAATTACAGAAGGTGAATTTATCCAACGGGCATTTTTATGTGGGGAAGAAAAGAGATTGTATTACAGCACCGCCTGGTTTTTGCAATGTAGCTCTGTTCTGTATGGGTGATTGCATGTTAGAAGGACAGTTCAAAGGTCTGACAACAGAACACTTCACTATTATAAGACACTTTTAGAACAGTGTGGAATCTAGGCTGGTGCAAACTTTTATGTTGTTCGCCTGTTATTTTTCTGTTGAATATTTTCTCTTCTGTTCGTGTACTGTGGGAACACACGCAGACACAGAAACACTCAAGCACGTACCGTACCTCTGTCTCCCACGTATCTCAAGTTCAAGTGCGATCAGCTGTTCAGTCATACACCCGAACTTCTATAGAACATACACTGTTTGCAGGTAAATAATTCTAATGGAAGATTAATGGGTGCGCAGGTAAGAGCAAGTGGACAGCTTTGTTGATCGGATCTTACCAACGCACTTGTGCGGGAAGTTGTTCTGCTTCACGGAGACCCACTGGTCTTTCGTCACTTCAGGGCAAACAGAACCCCTCTGTTCGCCGTCTCCTCGCAAAGCTTTCGAACTCTCACTCCAGAAGTACGAAATAAATGGGATATTTAATTTTTCGGCTTGTTATGACACGCGGCGATGGTCTAGGCCACTTCTGAAAGTGCAGTACATTTATTTCCTACCTCTGAAACGACAGATCGAGCGCGCGGAGTTTGTGACCTTCATGCTTTCCTGTAGCATTTCAAACCAGACCTGGGCCTCGCATATACGGATGAATGAATGGATGGATGGATGAGCGTGAGAAAAGTCATAATTGCTAAACAAAAGCGTGCAGTTAGAGAGAACGCTCTGGTGGTTAACAAAACTGCGACTTTAAAACATGGCAGCTACGAGTCAACATCCTGTTCAAAACAAATCTGCCATGCTGACAAGCTCACTAGGCATCTTTTGTCGATTGTTTTCCCTCACAGTTTGTTTGCCTCACTGCACCACATAGCCGCATGTTTCCCATCACAGATAATCCTGTCAGCCTTGCTATTGATAAACAACAGATAATTTGATTTTGAACGAAGTTAATTAGCTTGCCAGTGATCCGGACTGTCGCTAATGCGTTCTCTTATTTGATGTTTCCAGATTGATTTAGAAGAAGAAAAAGGATCATTAGCATCAACGTCACCATCCACATCGCCACCACTGTTGTCAGGACATGGCTATCAAAGCAGTTGACGTGTTACGATAGCAGCAAGCCGAGGAGTGCAGAAATGTACTCCGAGACGACATAGGATTATCTGCAGGAGCCGTTACAGGGCGCGAGAGCCGGATTTGAGCTGCAACTGCCCACCCTCCCAGTACAGCACCCTTCGCTTTCCTTACGAGAACCTCACACGATGTAAATTCGACTAGGCTCTACGCGGCCGTGAGCTGCAAGCTGTTTGCCCCGACTTTCTAGAACTGTTGTCGGAACCGAAAGAAAGACGGCTATCTTTTCAGGGACTGGAAACCGATTCGGCGATCTCTCTCTCTCTCTCTGAGAGGCACATAGCAACGCGGTGTCGCGTATTTGCCATTGATACAGACGTTTGTGGGATAGGAGCCCGTGTCAGGTTCACGTACTTTAAATGTCTCCACATTTAGCATCTGTTTACAAGGCTGGCTGTTGGGTAGTGTCTCCTTCTCCAACTTCCTCTAATTTTCTCTTCATCTAACACCTTTCATCACATTTCCCTCTGCTTACCTCGTCATGTGATACCCTTCGCTGATTAACCAAATTATCTGTGCCCCTGGTTGAAGAGAGTAGAGCATTCGCATGGAGTACTTGCCAGCTGGACCCACTAAAATGTTAAATCTGTGAAAAGACAACACGCCCCATTGCCAGTTGAGCAATGTCATGGTCGACACGCCACTTTGTATTTGTCATACTCGCCAATGTCTTCTAAAGTTAATTCCGAAACCATCGTACTGACTGTATAACCTTCCAGCCTCGAAATTGTAATAGCAGTTTACGTTGTTGAAATACACACACCCATACACATCAACACACATATATACACACACACACACCTATACACACAATGTTATGTGATACACATTTAGGAAAACCTGAAGCGACATAGTTTTAAACTGTAACAGCTGGCCGTATACGAACCGCTACTTCACGTGACCCACACGGCGAAATGAAAAAGATGTTGATCTGTCACCGCTGGCAATTTGCACTGAAGAAACTTTCCATCACAGCAAGCAACAAATACGACAAATGGAGAGAAAGCCTCTTTCAACCATACAAACAGATAATCCTAATTCTCGACTCGCTCATGTAACCATACAAACAGATATTCCTAATGGTCGACTCACTCATATAACCATACAAACACATAATCTTATTGCTCGACTCACTCATGTAACCATAGAAACAGATAATCCTAATGCTCGACTCACTTATGTACCCATACAGACAGATAATCCTAATGCTCGACTCACTCATGTACCCATACAGACAGATAATCCTAATGCTCGACTCACTCATGTAACCATACAAACAGATAATCCTAATGCTCGACTAACCGCCTGTTTCAGACCCACTTTTGATATAAACACTAAAAAACCGTTACTCTCTTTTTCCTTTTTGAGAGAGAAAGAGAAAGGATGCATTATGATCAAAGCTGATCGTTTTAATCCCGGGAAAAGCATGCATGTTTGAATTACCAGACGTGCTTAGAAAGTTGGTGGTGGTCGTGGTATGAACTAAACGAACTGCTTACCAGTGGGTAACATAGAAACATCGTTATAAAGGTAAAAACCACTCAATCGTGCACATCAGTTCTGTGTATAAGGCAGAGTGGAGCGAACATCTGTCAACCAGAGTATCAGAACGACGATTTATCGAAAGCTCCATAGTGGTACAGGAATAACAATTACAACGGTGGTTAGTGACAAAACGACAGTACAGGGGTTTAGGGACCCTTTTCTTTGCACCCGTGTCTAAATCAGAGAGAGCATGCGCAATTAAACAATTTCCTGTCCAGCTTAGCCAGCGAAGCCAACCATTTATATATTTAGCCTCTCTCATCGGACGCAGAGCGAGAAATCCATGCGAGGCTGGGACAGCACTTAGAGATTGATTTACTGACCAAGTGAAGTTAACAACATTGTGGAAGACAGCACATTGTCTGCCAGGAAACCCCGGGCTGCCACAGCTGATTCTGGATGAGGAGCCGCCGTTTCTGCCTGAAGTGCCAGTGAAAGTGCGACACAATTTGGTAGTATTCACCCGCAACTGGAGAAGCCACTCGTTCATGGGTGGGCGGGACGACTTTTAATTATCAGCCGTGAAGCAGCAGGGACTTTCAAATACCTAACCAATGATACGCACGGAGACAAGAAGTGATCTAAAAAAAAAAAGGAAAGCACCGACATGGCAAATAAATACAATTAAAAAAAAATAAAATTAATACTCTCGAGGCGAGTCGGACATTCTAGGTTTATAAAATTCTTAAACGATATAATAACTGTTTTTGTAAGACCAAGACTGTTTCCATCCAGGAATTCGTTCAGTCATAATCATACCTATATGCAAAATTAACGTAATCGGAAAATATAATACATGAAGATCACACCAACGACCGCATCTGCAAAAATTAGATGTTTTGTATTTAAAAAGCCAGACAAAGTGTTCCCCTTTGAGAAAAGAACTGATCTGAATTATGTAAGCTTACGCAAACAGGAAAATACAAATGGATTTTTAGTAATATCGAGTGTCGGCTTAACCTCAAGTCTGTGCGGTTTTCATCTTTAGAGTACAGATCATGAAGATTATATCGGGACGTTAGAAGGGTCAGATTCCAACCCAGCCCCGTGACGACACAGATAGGATAAGTATGGCGATAGCTGCACTCTTCCCTTGATCCCTTAATCCACTGTGTTCAGAAAAGCACACGCACAATTTCACCTCCCATTTGCACGCACAACTGCGCGAGCACGCACGCACGCAAGCACGCTCCCGGTTGCACACATGCCCCCGAGCACGCACGGTCATACCTTGTCACCTAGCTGCTGACTCATTGCGGGAAGTGGCGTAACTCCACACCAGAGCTTTAGATCACTGATCTATTGATCGCCATCAACAGATAGCCGGAAGCCGGCGATATCTCTATCTTGACGTGAACCGGAATAGATCTCCTCATTACACGCGTTGCGTCAGAGCTCGTGAGGCTGACAGACAGGGGAGAGGTGCGAGGTGGAGGAATCCAGAGGGGTGGTACGAAAAAGAGAAACTCAATAGGTACTCACCGGAACGAGCGGGTACCTACAGTGCAAACGGTCTTTACTCCTGACCCAACGATTGACATGTTTAAGTGCAACCTTCTAAATGTGCAGCGGAAGTATATCGCGACAAACAAGAAAGCAAATCAGGCACAAAGCTACTTGCTGTAGAAACTACAATATTAAACACACACACACGCACGCGCGCACACACACACACACACACACAGGTTTGTAAATTGGTAGTTCAGTGGACTAGTACCAAACACCCCACCACTGGGGACTTCTTCCCTAACGAGTTTAGAAGAAAACGAAAAGCAGTTTCATAATCAGCCTGAAACACAAATTCAAATAAACAAACTTGTTTAAGTGCAACCTTCTAAATGTACAGCGCAAGCATATCGTGACAAACAAGAAAGCAAATTAGGGGCAAAGCTACTTGCTGTAGAAACTACAATATTAAACACACACACACACGCACACTTTATATATATATATGCAACAGACTGATTTTATCTTGATGAATTGTATATAAGCGCAGAGTATATAATATTTATACAAATTAAAGAAAATGAAGAGGAAGGGACAGCAGATGATGATGATGATAATGATGATGATGATGATCTGCGTAGTTTACGGTGATGATAATCTCACCTATGACCAGTACGCATTTCATCTCTTCGCAAAATACCACTACACACAATCCACGGAGAGAGAGAGAGAGAGAGAGAGAGAGAGAGAGAGAGAGAGAGAGAGAAGGGGATGGAGAGAGAATAAAAAGAAAGATCGGGAGAGGAAAAAGAGAGAGTAAAGAATTGGAAAAAAATGAGAAACAAATTCAGAGAGATCGAGGAAGAAAATAAAAGAGAAAGGAAAAGATTGAGAAAGACGAGAAACAAATTAAAATGACATCAACAGCGAGACTGTATTTCAAAATCTATAAACTGCATATTTTGAGGTAAAACTAATAGTTTCTGTTTCTTGTGCTGTTATTAGTATAAATATATTTCAGCTTTGGTCATTCAGTTCTTCAGCTACCTGACATTTCAAGGAATATTTCGCCTTCCTGCACTTGCAGAGCCTGGTTTAGAAGTTACGTCTCAGTCCTGCTCGCACCGCATACCTGGTTATTGCTAATAACATTTCCACTTAAACACACTCCAGCCTTTCATGGAATCGCCGGTTTCCTCTTGAAGTTGTAAAGATAAGAGGCAAATCATTCAACAGTGCCTGGCCACTTCATGGCGGAGGGGATGTTTGCTCAAAAGTTTATGTAGCTCCTCAAATTTTTCTAAACAGTTATCAGGCAAACATGTTTACGCGAATGCCCAGTCATAAGTCATTGCTTTTTTTTTTGTCTTTGTTTTCGTCTGTGTTTTCGTCTGACGTTTGTTTCTTGCTTTCGTTCTTTCTTTCTTTCGATCCGAAACGTTATACAGCTGTGATCACCTATTCCAGTTCTCGAAAGACACCTTGCTCTCGAAGTTAGCAGCACTTCGGTGGAGGAATCTTTTTTGATGGGTGCTGCTGTGTGCTCGCGAGAAAGAAAGAGAGAGAGAGGAGAAAGATAGAGAGGAGAAAGAGAGAAAGAGAAAAAGATGCTGATCGATCTTTCTTATCATCATGATTTTTTTGGGGGGAGGGGAGGGGCGCTGTTAGCTGTAGCTAGCGGTTGCGAGAAAAAGAGTATTTCCTGCTTCTTTGGAATTCAAAGAACGTCTCACTTGCCAGCCAACTTTCTTCTCAATGTCGTCATATCGCCAAGTGGGAAAATTATGGACGATTTATGACGGAAGTTCTGACGTAATAAATTAGGATAAAAATAAAAACCAGCTTGTTTCCCTTTCCCCCCTCCCCCCAAAGAAAGTAACCTCTCGAACGTTTTGTGCTTCGTTATAAACCACGCAGAGTAAACATGGCTTTAATAAGATGCTGACTGGCACACACACACACACACACAGGGGCTGCTGCGAATTTTACTCGAAATCGAGGCTGAGAATCTGACGCGTCTCTTTTGATACAGATGGAACTGAAATAAAATAATAAACAACGTGGCTACCCCATCGATTCTATGGACGCATGCGCCATTTTGTGTTTTGTTTTTGCGATTTACCCAAAAGTTCGACAAGGAACACGGAAACAGCTGCCCCTGCGAACAGAGGCCTCGAGCAGAAGAAATGAATCTGCCGGCTCGAGATGGGATCTGATCGCCAGATCCCACTTCTGATGGTCTTGGTGACAAGCCATCACGTAGCATCAGCCTGGGCCAGGTGTTAGGCGAGCATGCACCTGCATCTTGAGCATAAAGCAAAACTCGCTGCTAACTCCCGCATTTCGACTAATCGTGGTCGGATTCTATATTTATACAATTATTAATAAAATGTCAGGTCTAGGGTGAATATCATGCGAATGTTCACAACTTGGCTATATTCTTAAAGTACTTCAGCCTAATCACCGGCCTACAGCTTGCGGGAGCTTAATAAGTGGAAACGGGTTACCACTAGCGATGCAACCCGGTCCATTAAACACTGCGTAGACGTCGAGAAGTATAGGCAGTTCCCACCGATCTAATTTGCCCTATGAGGGACAGCCGGCAGTTGATCACCATGCCTTACTCTCCAGAGTCAAAGAATGACAGGGGTAGACTTAAAACACACACACACAGCCTGTGTTTTACTGTAGCAACAGACCACGAACTACCCAACTGCTGTCCTGTCAACGTTGTAGCGAAAGGGATTAAAAATCTCAAGCACCCAAGACACTCGCATCAACCGATGAAGTCAGACCCCGGGGGGAGGGGCAGGGGAAGTGACGCCAACACGAGAAGCCAACGACAAATGACTGGCTGGCCTTGAGAAGCGAGTTGTCAGGCGCCTTTCGCAGTCCTGACACTGCCTGACAGCTTCCTTCCACCAAACGATGCTAATGAGGTCTCCTAGCGATCCTAGCGCCACCATCTAACGACCGTGCAGCCAGCTGCTCTCTGCACCTAGGACGGAGTCTTCGACTGACTGCAGGGTTATCCCCCCTCTCACACAGTTCAACAAAATCAGCAGTGTAAAAAAAAAATCGCTGGCATTAGCTGCAAGGACAACCGACAACTTCTAACCTGACTACACGGTATATACAACGGCACAACTATAAACTAAAACGATAAACAAGAATGATTTCAGGTTCTATTCGTCAAAGGACATCACTAGCTGGTATGCTAGACTATGTCTCTCCTCTGTCGTATTCTGGCGATACGGTCTGGACAACAAAAACCAAGCAGAAAATGTGAATATGTGCTAAACGTGAAAAATAATATTTTCAGGAAGAAATGTTGTTCCTCCCCAAATTAGATTCACAGAAAAATCGTTTCACTCGCATAAAAATGAATACCGCCGAACGCAGCAACCGCCCCAGCGTGTGCACGTGCCTGCGTATAACAATGGGAGAAAGAAACGGTGTGCTTTTTTTCCAACCTACAGTCTTCTAAAGTTTAAAGGCAAACCAATAAGACTATCGCTTTGTCGTTTCAGAGAGCAGACTTCTCTAGTATCCTATTCCTGTCATCATCGTTTACTAACTGCTGGCGAACACAAATAAAACCTATAATTATTTGCTGGCGACTTTTGCTTCACTCTAAATCCAGCCACTAGTATGAGGGCAGTTTAATTAACCTTGTGTCCGCCCCCCGCACCCCTGTGTCAATGTCTATGTCGGTCTGCAGACGACTATTGCTCTGATGTTTCCGAGCATGCCTAATTAAAGCAGTCTAGACAATCTAGAAATTATGCGTGTATTATCTAACTGAAACACTTCAGTGCGGGTATTTAGAAGGGGGTTTTGCAAAATGAATGAGTCAGTGAGTCAGTCGCACACTTTCAGCATTGATGGATTTCTGGACCTTTGTCTAGCTAATGCGAGCTAACTCTTCATATGAGAAACGTTCTTGCTTTGTTTGTTGCCTCCCTTTAAGAAACTGTTTCACAATTACAACCACGTTAGCGCAGTTCAGGTAGTGTTATCACATCCAGCTTTTGAAAACCAAACCTCCCAACAGCTGAAATAAATCAGAAGACGAAAAATCGTAGTGGAAGAAGTTTTCGTCACCTTTGGTCAGAATGGTGGAACATGTAAACAAGAACTAGTGAGGAACTTTTTTCGAAACAAAATAACAACCTCCCCGCCCACTC
>SMGT01007356.1:608918-643961 GCA_004794575.1 Lanistes nyassanus
TGGTCAGCCTGACACCTTCACTAATCCCACCCCAGCAGCCCCAGGGTAATTAACACCTTGCCCCTCGCTTCTAGGGCCAGTACCCCCGATCACAAGTGTAAACAGGGAACTAATCCTGGGCTGGTGATGACGTGAGCGGCTAGATGGCGGCTTGAACAAGGGGATAATAGACCTTAATTAGGGCCGGAGAGTCGAGGATGGTTCACACCTGGAATCTATGGTGCAATCTCCTTGACCCACCAGACCCCAACACGTGACACCGACCGCATTTTAAGGAAGGTAAGCCATCAGGGAGTGAGAGATGCCCCCCCCCTCCTCACGATGATGGCCCCCAGAAAAGTGGTGGCTTGAAACACAACCACTCCGTTACGAGACATAAAGTTCACGGGACACTATAGCTTGCCTTTTTTCATACAGGGAAGGAAGCAGAAAAAAACAACCAATGAAACAGGAGCTGCTAGACCTTAGGGACAGATCGAGATTATGAAATAAATTAACCACTGCAAGCTAAGGATGAGGTCACCATAATCGTATGTACAGTCACTCGTTTTTTCTGTCCTCCTCCTCTCTCTCTCTCTCCAGACTAAGTTCCTCCATTATTACACATAAATGTTCTTGCTCCGCTCATCAACGGACATTGTGACGCTGTCATGATTTTTTTTAAAGTTTGGCCCGAGATGCACTGAGTGCTTGCAGTCACCTTTCGTTTGTTAAGTGCATTCGAATGAAGCCAATCATCGACACAGTTAAGGCGGACCGAATCCTGAAAGCACCGTTTTGCTCGATTGCTAATCATGCATGGACTATTTTCTCCGCAGACATTTAGGAGAAATTTGCGACCGGTCTGGCACCGCACAAACGGAAACAAGCGAGGGACTTACTTTTCAACAGCCAGTTAATAAGGGGACGCAACTCTGCAAAATATTGTTTGAAGTCCTCTGCAGCAAAGCTGGGTCACAAGGATCGTGCCGTTAGCTTGCGGACATGTCAAACGGGAAGTCAGGGCCGGGTCAGCGAAGAAAAGGTCAGGTGGTGAGTGCAATGCACGTGCTGAGCTCAAAAGGCGTCCAGCTGTTATTTAATGGGAGGACATAAACCTTCTATAGTCTTATTAGCCTCAATTAGATGTACCTGCATCCATTGCTAAGACACCATTAAGCGATTCTGCACCAGTTTTGTAACATAACCCAGGTATTCGATGTTCGGTGTAAAATTGCAAATAGACTGAACATATTAAAATCGCATGTTTAATTGTTTTGCTGCTGTTCTCGTTTGGGGGTTGACAATACCGTGTTGGGTTAGGGTCAGTATCCAAGCTTAAGTGAGGGATCAGAGTGGCAGGTTTGGGTTAATGTCCTAAGGATTTAAACACAGCATAGGCTCAGTCGGAAACGTGCTGATCTAGCGAACCCTTGCTACTGACGCCCATATCAAACTGAGGTTACCTGGAGAAGGCAGCGCCTTAAACCGCACGCTTGTGCAGAGGACGCACGTGGTCATCATACGTAATTGCAGAAAATGTTTCCCTTGTGGCCTCACGTGCATGCGGTTGCATCCAGGGACTTTGACTAGCGCGTGAAGGTCAAAGAGCAAATGAACAAGTGGTTCAAGATGCAGTATCAAGGGTCACATCTCTACTGTTCACTGTTTACGACTACATTGTATTTCCGTCAAGGTTCTGTACTTAAAAAAAACTAGAATAAATCTGATTTCTATTGCTTCAACTGAAACTTTGTAGGGAGTTAAGTATGGGTTAACGAATACTTGACACTTGTTTTGGAAAACTAAAAAACACACCCACCCATCTGCCCACTCCCAAAACCAACAAAAAGATAGCTAATATGCAGAACTGTTCATCAGATAAGCGCTACAAAAAGTTTTTAAAAAAATGTGGATGTTGGACCCGATATTTTCTGTGGTTACACAGGCGCATGCGGGAGATTGTGTGAGAGATGTAAAGTAGTCATACTTTTTGTTAGCCAGCGGGTGTGCGCACCCAAAATAACCCACCACCCCCACCCCCACCCCACTCAGATACTGCCCTAAAGCATCTACGGATTTCTTGCAATATATCCCATGCATAGTGCATAGCTGTGTATAGCGCACTGAGAGTTTGTGCAACTCGAAAATAAAATTGTTGCAGACCATTGATCACGCTAAAGCCGGACGCTTGTTGATAGAAATAGATCTCCGAAGAAATTTCAGAAGAGGCTTCAAAGAACCCCTTCGCGAAACGCCGCTGAACGAAAAAATAAAAATCGATAGTTGAAGACATAAACTTTTTGGGGGGAGGGGGGAGGAGGGGGTGCAGTCTATTATTCGAGTTTAAACTTCATCCTGGGTTGTTGGGTTGGCTGTAGTGCGAACACAGTAACAACTATGGTGTGACGAGATGGAAACTTGACATCAGCGCATGAGTTTTCGGCCAGGATATATTGCAGGAAATCCGTAGATACTTTAGGGCAGTATTGGGGGGGGGGGGGTATTTTGGGTGCGCACACCTTCTAGCTAACAAAAAGGTATGACCTAGGGGTTGAAGGCGAGACCCTCCCCTACCCTGTACCCTGTACACCTGGACGCGAGGAAAGGGCTGCACGCCTGTGTTAACTGACGAACGAACGGATGGACGAGCGAACAGACGGACGGACACACAGACTGGAACAATCTTAAAGGATGACTTTCATCGTTCCATAGATGTTTGAAACACGATCCAAACAGTTAAAACAATTTATTGGTAACAGGATTTATTTTAACTATACCGGGTTAAAAAGATATTGTTGATACCTTAAAATGTTTGTATCGACCGGGCTTGTTCAAGTCAAGGGAGGTAACTACCTTTAGCACGAGTGTCGGTTATTTTCTCCTTGGCGTGATGTCTTATCTTGCACAGCAATGGCGGACGGAGAAGAAGTTTTGTGCTCATTTGATGTAGAAGGGGGTAGTGATTTCAAGACAGATGGCCTGAGTGGCCGCCTGGGTTTGCCTAAACATCTTCCGGGTACATTAAAGTTCCCTATACAGAAAAACATTTGGTCGCCACTATTTTAGCATTTGAACGAGTGCGTGTATGAGTGCGATAATTAATTTGTTACTACTAAAGGACGTTCTTGGTATTCTTAAAGTCACACTAACACCACCAGCAGCAAGCACAACACAGTGCAGCTAAATGCTAGACGACGACTCTAGTGCCCACGTCTACAAGTAATTTACGGTTACATCAACCAACCTTTCAACATTCATAAAGGCGCAGTCTGTCAAACAGACGTCGCATTGTACGTGGTTGCGCAGTGTTGCGAAATGGAGGAGATCCACGGCAAACGAGTGGAGAATGATGTCGGGTATATCATGCATCGACTATTCATAACAGTGGATTTCTATATTAAATTATCCTTTGTAATACGTCCTGAAATGGTCGAATTGTGGCTGTGCGGTTTTTACAAGGTGCGTACAAAAGCGTCATTTTGGGGGCATATAATGCATCAAATACTTATAAAAGTGCATTCTGATGTTTAAACTATCTTTAAAACCTTTTATTTAGACCTAAAACGTGGTTTTTGGTGGCTATTCTTGGCTGTTCGTAGTATTCGTGCATCTCGACTGACCAGGACACGATGACATTTCAGACACATACCTTCAAAATTTCCATACCTCTGTGACTTTTCTGGTATATTATGCATCAGAAACTTATAAAAGCATATTATGATATTAGTTTATCCCTTCTAGTAAGCGCTAAGACGGTCGACTTGTGGCTATTCGGGGTTTCGAAGTGGAGTGATACACGGCAGACGAGAAGACTATAACAGTACTGACAAAAATATTTAAAATGTACGTACACAAGTGTCGTTTTTTAGCATATTATGCATCATATAATTCAGAAAGTGCATTCTGATGTTTGATATACCTTTTAAACCTTTTATTTAGACCTAAAACCATGGCTATTCGTGGCTATTCGTGGCTATTCGTGCTGTTCGTGACTATTCGTGGCTGTTCGTGGCTATTCGTGGCTATTCGTGCTGTTCGTGACTATTCGTGGCTATTCGGGTTTTCGTGTTAG
Organism: Lanistes nyassanus; assembly: GCA_004794575.1. Taxonomy (NCBI): domain Eukaryota; kingdom Metazoa; phylum Mollusca; class Gastropoda; order Architaenioglossa; family Ampullariidae; genus Lanistes; species Lanistes nyassanus. The sequence continues at coordinate 612,973 of SMGT01007356.1, forward strand.
CGCAGTGGATGTCCAAGTCTTTTCGTCTTCTTTGGACAAACTTGATCCACTCTTTTCTACAAGATTCATCTTTAGGAAAAATATGTAGAGTATATCCCTGTCCTTGGTAATTTGTACACCCAAACACAGCACAATAACGACCTTTGCCTCTGCTGAAATGGCGCCTTAATCAGTTTCACCGAACGCTTTTCCACCGACGCCAGAAAAAAAATCTAATTGAACAGCCCGAGTTCGAAAAAAAACAGAATGACATTTCTGAAACCCATGGGCTTTGTTTTAAGCACCCATATGCAGCGATGCAATTTATCCTTTAATGTAACAGTCATCCCCCAGAGAGAGTTATAGTAAAACAGGGCGATTCACACCAACTTTCCAAGTAATCAAAACGACAAAACAAATATTGATAGATAAATAAGCAAATAAACTGGTTTTTCGGTTCGTAGCCTAATTTGTTCCCAGTTTTTGACTAACCTGCTTCCAACGTTCGTCTAGTTGGCGCACATTTTTCCTCGAAAAACATTTCAACCACCACCGATCACTCCCCCGCCCCCACAAGTTGATCGATCCAATCCTGCACTTCGGTGTATTCTGTCGTGAAGGAATGAATACATGTATTCTCATCAAGAGATCCCCGAAAACAGCCACTGCGGCCCGCCAAGCAAGCCCGATCACCGATTCGCCATCTTGCTGGTGTCGAAATGCATGCGGATACAGGGCTAGGGACTTTTCTGTGCGGCGAATTTGAGGACCGAGCGTCGAGTCTGAGAACCCACCAAGATGGAAGGCGTTTTACGATGTTCCGTTCACTTGAATCGCTGTCAGCATCTGAAGGGTCTACGATTCCAACATCGGTCCTAACACTCAGGTGGTCTGACATCGGTGTAGTGTCGGTATTTCTCGATCGGTAGACAAAACAGTCGGGGCTATTCCCGGTTAATAAATATCACGGGTTCCTGCTGGTGACCTATGACCTTTTGTGCACTCTCGCATAACGACTCGTGGACGTTATTGCCGGACAAAAAGGAAAAAAAAGTTTTAGGAGCTCAACACGCTGATCCAGTCTGTCTTGCCAATCCGACTGATTTGTTTCCTCAGTTTTTTTCTGCAGCATGGTCTACGGAATCCCCTGCCCGAGTGCAACAGTTTCCGAGGTTTGGTTTCTTTCAGCTTGAACGAACACGCATGAAGGTAAATGAAAGAGTAAACCAGCCCTTCTGGATGGCCCGATATTAAAAAAGAAACAAAAAGTTGAACCGAGTATCTTGAGTTAGGATCTTGCCCCCAGTACGCTGTTGCTCCTTGACGTGAAACAACAAAAGATTGAACTGACCAGCTGACGAATTACGGATCACAATGGACAAAGGGAATTGGGGAGGGCTGCTGGGAGGTACAGGCGATACGTCCAGTGAGAGCTGCTAACAACGCTATGCAGCTTCTCAATTTTTCTTTTTCCGGTTAGTGACTTTGACGCAGGAAGTAGCAGGGTACGGGAACAACAAGACCTTTGTAAAGGCGACAGGTTGGGTTTGAAAGACGAGGGAGTGGGAGCGGGGGGAATTAAAACGAAAGCCACACTGACACTGATGTCCCCCGGGTCGACAAAACCCATGCAGCATTTCCATCCTTCCTCCAGCTTCAGGGAGGATCTAGCCCTACGTTACCGGAGTAAATGCTTTCGAATGGCTATCGACCGACCCGGAGTCCTGTAGTAACGTAACTGGTTGGAAGAGCATCAGGCACAAAGAGAAAGTTGATTATTAACGACTGTGAGCATGTAAGGCTATTAGTGGCGAAGGAACTCAATCCGTCATGGACTCGGTGCTGCAAATAGTAAGACGATTTTTCCGGACAGTAGGGAAGACAAAAAGGTTGAAGGTATAGGCGAGGAACAGGAGAAAGATGTGAGGAGTTGAATAAGCACAACGATGATAACAACAATTAGCAAACCGTTGTGTCTCTGCGGTCTAATCTTCTGCGGAGAAATATCACTTGGCAGAGACAGAAACCCAATGTTAGAATATCGCAGAACTGTGCAACAATTTCCAAACTACGACGGACTTTGCTAAGAAAAATCACTTTCAGGCAAATCTGGAATTCGCTGGTACACTCGTTTAATGTCAATAGCAGGCTCTCTTAATGAGGCTTGGTGCAGTTGTTCTGCCCGTGCTGTCCCAGAAGCTGAGAATTTCCAGCAAGGAAAACAGCGCTTATTGGCTTAAATGATGATGACAAATCTGATCAATGAACACGACTCCGAATTTGGAAGACGAAAAGTCCTATTGAGCTAAAGGGACTTTTTCGCTGTCTGTTTCCCCAACTATTTTCTGGATCTGCTATAGTACAGCAGAAATTTCTGTAATTTGACTGAAGTGTTCACATCCTGGACGAAAACGTTTTGCAGAAGATGACATAAATTTCTTGAAAGGAGGGCAAGATTCGAAAGTTCAGAAGTGTAAAAGATTCTAGAAGACTTCGTGCGAGCGTAGTCCTAGTCAGCCCTGGGTTTTACAATGGCACACTCTGAGGCAAAGATTACTGAAATGGGGCAGGAATTTCAAGAACTCGATTGACATTTTTAGAAAGTTTGACACTAAGGGTACCCTGGAATATAATTAAACCACGCTGTTTTATTTTTTTCAAGAAAGTTGCATGTACTCCATGAGTATAAATTTAATTCGATAATAATTTAAATTATTGCATGTAAATAATGCCTGCGATTAAAAACACGCAAAAGTTCTTCTGTACTTTGGTTCCAGTTGTCACGGCAGTCTGCCACAAACCCCAGGTCCCGTAACTCCAATTACTCGAGACTGTCTCCAGCAGACGATCAAGCCAGCTTGATGGTAACAGATGTCCTTGTGCAGCAAATTTGTCACCGCAGCGTCTGTTAAACTACGTGCCCTTTTACACCGACAGATTATCTTCTCCCTGATAAATCGGGATCCAGCCAGTTTGTCTGGACCTTGTGTCTCAGCAGCAGCTGGCTGTCCTAGCCAATGCTGCCATATTTTTCTTCAATTGAAAAACTCAAAAAATATCTGTCTTTTTAAACCCTCGCTAATCTGTTCGGGGCGAAAAACCCCATCAAAATCGATGTGGCAGAGGTTCAGACGTAAGATGGGCGGCTTTTTGTCCCGCCGACAAGATTGATGCCCCTTGCTGCGTCTTCCGATAGGCTCCTAGGTGTCGTTTGCTCTTTATGTGAGGGTCTTTTTTCCTATTTCTTGTCAGAGTCTTGGTTGGACGATGTCTTTGCTAGAAAGTCAGATAAAGTTGCCATTGGCGATGTAGTATACACGCCAAGGGATTTGCTGATTACATCTGCCGCATGCCTTTCTTTAAAGTTCACTCATGTGAATCAAGGGATTTGCGTCTTCTTCAGCGTATCTGTCAAGGGTTTCACTTTTGTAATCGTTTTGCAGCGGAATACGCCTCGGTCAGATCTGTATGAATTACTGGTTGTGATATTTATGTATATAGAGACCTTTGTTTTCATTTGTACCTGTTCAATCGCCCGTTTATCTCAAAACATCTTTGGTTTAACGCTAGAAAGAAATCACAATAAACTGTTTAATCCACCCTCCTGTGAGCAAATTAGGTTAAACAGGGCCGAATCAATCGGTTTGTGATGGTGGGACATGCATGGGGGCCTAGCCCCAGTGGGATCCAGGGGGCGAATACACCCCCCCCCCCGGCCGAAAACGATGTTTTTAAAGTTTGAAGCTATTCTGACGGCCTCTTTTATCAGATAAAATAATTTTGAAAATATTTCATAGCATACCGATAGTTGTTGGTCGGGTGCTTGTGCACCCATAGCACACCCATGGATCGGGTCCTATTAAAATATGAGGAACACAATGAGTTCAAGTGAACATACAGAAAACAAATCGTGCCAGGCAGTACAACCTAAATCAGAACTAAATATGTTTGGAAAATAGCAGTCTTATTACTAATTTATAGTTCTTTCAATATGACGTAATGTTTGAATCAATCACGTCTTTCACGCGGGAAAATATAACATTCATTATGAACATCATAAATATCACCATAGGCATGTGTGGACACTAGGATTTATTCTGCGCAATTTTGAAGACTGGCAAAGAGAGGTTGATTGACATTTTTTCTAATCTTTATTTTCATAGAACTGGCGCCATCAGGTTGTGGGTGTGATTACTTACATCAGAAACAAACTGTAAACGAGTGGTTTTCAATCTGACGTTGGCAAGCCAGCTTTTCCTGTCCATTCCTTGATGTTGTCAAGCCAGCTTTTCCTGTCCATTCTTTGATGTGGTCAAGCCAGCTTTCCTCCTTCCGCCTTCCGGTCTGCCTTACAAGATGGTCTCAGTAAGTGTAGTCTGACGTGGTGGTTAGCCGAGCCATTCCAACTTCCTTTTCTTGATGATGGTAGTGAGTGGTTCCTGGGAACCAGCCAGAGTGTCTACCGTGTTGCTGACGGATATTTATTATGTGTTCTGGTGTCCAGTCCAGCTTTCACAGCGATACAGCAGGATGGAGATGACTGGGGCTTTTTAGAGCGTGATCTTAGTGGGGAAGCTGACGTTGCTGCTCCTCCATCAGTTGCTGAGGTTTAAAACCGCTCCCGTGCCAAAAGCTAGTCTAATCTTGACTTCTACAGTTGATCTTCCATCTCTAGTCAGGGCAGAACCTAGACGTGTTGAAACGTTTTCACTTCCTCGCCAGCTTGTCTTTATTCATAGTGATGTTTGCGTGGGTGGCGCTTGTGTTGTGATGATCATCGCTTTACTTTCCTGACAGCTCACCTCCATTTCATAATTCCCCGCACGTTCTGCAGCTTGTCTGTCAGTTCCTGCTGTTCTTGGCTGTTGCCACCGAGAAGATCGATGCCGTCATCAAATCGCAGGTTGACGATAACTCTTCCACCTACTCGGATGGTCGTGGAGGGACTCGCGCACGAGGTTGCAAGGAGGTTGAAAAGATCTGGTGAAAGCAAGCAACCTTGTCGGACCCCTACTGTGGCTGGGACGAAGTCTCCACCTGCTTGTTCAGAGTGACAGCACTGCTGAAGTCTTCGTGTAGTTCGTGTAGTTCGTGGAGTTCGTGTAGTTCGTGGAGTTCGTGGAGTTCGTGGAGTTCGTGGAGTTCGTGGAGTTCGTGGAGTTCGTGGAGTGCTTCAGAGATTTGCACTAGCCCTACGTCGGTGTTGAACGACTACAGCACGTGCCAAAGGCCTTCGTGCCATGCTGTGTCGAAGGGCTTCTTAAACTTGTGGAACAGGTCTTTCTGATGTTTAAGATAACTCCAACAAAGGTACTGGCAGCGCTCAACATAGCCGTATGCAGACGCCTCCTCTCGATCAAAAAAGTGTTTGAAATTCAAACATCAAACATTAACAACAAAAATAATTAGAACGTAACTAGGAAAGGAAATAAATGTAGCACGTAGGACTGGGGCAGTAGTAGGAACAGCCAGCAGGGACAACGATAACAGCAAAACCACCCCCATCAGGACCCAGAGCAGCAAGAACCAGCTTGAAGGGAACGTGGAACGTACCAGCCTTTACAGCTACTGCCCACAGTCGGAGCATGACCCCTCTCCACACACCCACTCCTCCCCCTACTCCTACGGTGCGATATCAACAAGAGGTGAAAGCGCTTTCCATCCAAAAAACATTTAAATTTACCCTACAATTGAAAGATTTGAAGTGAGAAACACATGGACACAAATTATATCGCAGGCCACATATACGCACACATTCTGACCGATCTTTCATGAAATTAAAACAAGTGTTATTTCATGCACTGTGAGTTATAACAGAGAAATACTTCCACAGAAAATCCGTCCTATTTGTATTTTCTTGCTTCATTTTAAACACATTTACTTTTTTAAAACTCTAGCTTCTTAACATTCATGAATTTTCCATGAAAGTCGTTAAAATACGTCGACAGTTCCCTTCGGATCAAGAAAAGCACTCTGCTGACATCAACCAAAACTAAATAAAAATGTAAATAGACCTGGTCGATCTGGCATGGACGAGAACAAAAAAGAATTTACGAACTTCTTTCCTTCCTGTTTGCCTCGCGATTGTCCCTGCGATTTTCCGGAAATCGTGGCACCGCATTTGGAACAATCCACATGCTTCCTTAATCCTTTTTCTGACTTTGGTCCCTGCCTCTCTGTGTCTCTTTGCATGAGGAGGTTAGTGGGTTGGATAGGTCACACATAAACTAGAATGGGACTCTCATTTAGAACGTTGCGGGTTTGAGGCCACGACCGACCAGGGATTGCATCCTGACAATGCGCAGGCTGCATCGCTTACCATAACCTCGGACATTTGGGTAGTGACCATCTGACTACATTTGTCAGTTTGATTGATGTTTTAGTACACAGCTTAGCAACAGGACCCTATCCACCATCCCACCGAGCGAAATTACTGGGAGATTTTCCCTCCAGAGTAACCCGCCCCTGCCTCTTCCACTTTCTCTCTCTCTTTCACGTCCCTCACTCTGCCTTTCTTTTTCTCTCTCAGAGGAAACCTTTCAAAACTATGCTTGCACGCCTGTAAAGATGAACGTTAACCTAACACTGGGACGTAATAAAGTTTTCTGTGGCTTCAGGGATATTTTCTTTTCTCTGTCAGAGTGCTCCTACTGGACCGACGGAGATAGAAGCGGCCGGCTGAAAACATCAAACGGCTAAAATTCTGTTTGAATGAAATGTATTTCAAACTTGATTGTTACGTTTTCACTAAACAAACACAAAATTAAGAAGTCGACATCCACTACAAAGGAATAAGTGCCGCACAGAGTAAACATTTCTGCTGAAATAAAAATGCAGATTTGTCTTCTTTAGACATCGGTGCTTCGATTTATAGATTTCTCTTGCAGTGTTTCTGACGCGAATGGAAAGGAAGTCAATCCGAAGCTTTTGTAAGAGCTCCAAAAATTGTATTTTGTCTAATATTTCTTCCAGACCGCTATACTAATCATCAATTTACAGTCATTATTTCTTCTTTAACTCCCTTCACAAACACATCACCCATAAAAATATCAGTTGAAAGGCATTATTTAAGTTTAGGTTAATTATTCAATAACATTATAAACTACGATTTTTCTTTTCAATGTAAAAAATGTATATACATTTAGACACTGTGTCGCTTACGCACAATAAGGAGATAAACTTGTTTGAAAACGCAAGTGTATGCACTTCGTTTAATGCAGGTGTCGAAGTCTGGGAGTACACTTTCTAATCTATGACAGCTTCGTTGTTTTTGGAAACAGCTGCTTTCATTTGAAGCCCAGATTACAGCAAAGACGCTAGCCATCTGAGGGTCCTTCAGTACGACCAAGCCTTCAAGCAAAGCTGTTTGTTCTAAAACAGAATGGACAGACAAACCGTCTACGTCTGTCCCGTTCCAGGTCTGGCACCCTTATAACCTTCAAGTAAAACTTCGAGAGTTTTTTTTTTTTTAAAGCTAGATACGGATTGCAAGAGAGGCAGGAACAGGGAGCCTTCTATATTCTAAGTACTCCAGTTTGAATCTTAAGCGTCTATGCAACAAATTACTATCTAGTTTCGGTTCTGTTCGTTGGTTATTCTGCTGAATAGCTGGGAGTCAACCTTTTATGTTAGACTTTAAAATGCTCATAAATCTCACAGGTTAAAGGGTCACTACGGGATGCACTAAAAGGAGACACTAGCTTTCACGAAAGCCAACCCGTGGCCGACTTTCTTCCACCACACTTTTTCGTTCTCAATGTTTTTCTTGTCCTACTCTCTCCTGTTCACTTCCTCTCACCACAATACCTGTAACTGCATAACATTTATCTCAATCAGACAAATTCGTTTTTTATGTGACATCTCTGGCATCAACTGTTGTCAACAGCATTGGTTGTAGTCCATTCTGCTTAACACAATCGTGACGCAGCCTTCGTAGCTCGAACCGTCCCCGTGGCCGCAGGGTTTTTCGCCTTTTTTCAAAAATTCATTAAAAAATCCCCCAAAACAATAGAAAAATGATTTAAACATATTATCGAACTACAATAAATAAAGAAAACTCATTTCTTACCGTGTGTCTTGGACCTTGTTCCATAATTTGTAAAATCCTTTGATGGAAACACAACTGAAGTTGAAGAAATCAAAAAGTCCTTCGCCATTCCTTGTACACAGTGTCACGACATTGTTTTTCTACACGTGCCGGCACGTTTTTCTCTTCGTAATCACTTTCTTGGGTCTTTAATAAAATAGCACAAGACTGTGGCTTCTTGTAAATGTTGGTAGAAGAAACCACATGGCCAGGTAAGGTGAAAGGATGCCAAACGGAGACGCTAAACGATATATCTACCTGCCTGCACGCTCTGTCTTTGTCGGCACGACCGCCATTAACTCAATAAGGATTGTACACTTCCCACAGCAACAGCGGTCGCGGGAAACGGAAAGTCCGCAGCTGGCTTGGCAACTGCATTTTTCATTTTCTCGGAAATGGATTCTTCTTGTGCACAGCTTGCAAGCACGCGGTCGCAAAAGTACACACGCTCGTGCCAAAACATTCACACAGACACACCCGCAAGCACGCGCGCGCACACACACACACAAACAGACATCCACGTGGGGACAAAAACACAGACAGAGATGGAGAGCAAAAGTGGGAGGGGTTAAAATCCCAATTTCTTCTTCTACTTTCTGTGTTATAAGTTCCGGTCAGTCAGGTATGCATCAAAAGCAACTGTTTGTCTACTTACTGAGCTGGTGCCATCCTTTCAAGGTCTTAATAATCAACGGAATAATTCCATAAGCCGCCTAATCCCCAACCCTTCCCACGCCACAAAAAACTTCCACCGGTGAGGGGTGTCATTAGACACAATAGTAAAGCGTCGTGTAAACTAAAAAGAAAAGTGTGACTCCTTAAGATATCTGCTATTTGTTTAATTTTTTCCGGGAGTGGGGTGGGCCGGGGACGGGGGAGAGAGTGTAGGCGGAATGCGTACATTTCCTGATTTCGAAACTGTTCCCAATATTGTTCTTTCCTATCCTTGCTCTGTTCTCCGTCTGCATAATGCATACATGTCCTGCTGTGTCGGCGGTGAGTGTGTCTGCCCCCTTCCATCAGACTTTCTTTTTCTCACTTTCACCCTTCCTTCCTCTGTGTGTGTGTGTATGTGCGTGCGTGTATGTGTTTGTGTTGTTTAAATTCCGGAGAACTTCACTGGAATTTAATAAACACGACGCAGGCAGCTCGTCGACATAACTCGAATGACAGCGAAAGCCTAAACTAGTCCAATAGTCTATGCCAGTGAGAATTATTTCACCGAATCCCTAACTCTACTCCATCTACCCCCACCCCCACCCCCAACCTCGCGACTGTAGGGAATACGTTTTGATTAGTCCTACCCGTGCCATCCCACGAATTTAACTCACATTTTTTGTTGTTCTTGCTGTTTTGTAGTAGACGGTTAAACTGGGCTTGTCAACGCATTTGTAGTATATGATTTGTTTTCGGCAGAGACTCCCTTTTTGCAGGCTCACCCATGTCGCAAAGCAGACTTCTTGTCGCTTTGCAATAAATAGCGTCAATTCATTTTTTCTCCTTCAAAATGATACACATCATTCACAACCCCATACTTCCCAATTCTCCTCCGCTTTATTTTGTTTACTTTTCTTTCATTGCCTTCCTTGAGGGTTCTGTTTATATTTTAACACCATTCTTCGAAACAAACCATTTCGAGTAGAACATTAAAAAAATTCTGTAAAAGAATAAATGCAGTTGTACTTGTTGTATTGGTTTATATGCTGTTACATTGCAATGATTGCTGACATGCAATGTGACTAAGAAACGGCATGTGAAAAATAGAAGGGAGCTGAAAGATTCAAAACTACAGCAAACAAAGAATCAAAGACGCGAAGATTTATTTAAGAAACTCATGAGACGAGAAAGGGAGGAGATAAAGAAGAGAGGTATGGGGGAGGAGGAAAAAGGTGAGGGGAACTGATGGAAATAAATGTACACAATGCCTTAGTTGTACGCAATCATATCGTTACTTAAACGTTACAACGTATGTACGTTTGTATATATGATCATATTTATACCCCCCCCCCAAAAAAAAAATTTTTTTCATTGCTGCGTCAGAATATCTACGATGCAACTTCACAACCCATTGAGAAACGAACTAAAATATTTAGCAAAAACGTGAAAAGAAAAGAGCACCCACCTTTCTCATCGCTCTCCCGTACATCAATCTGTCCATTCAGCCTCTGCCATTACCTAACATGCTGTGCAGTGTGTGCGCTTAAAAGTTACCCTTTGAGACGAGCAATATAAAATCCCAACGTTTCCAAATCTGATAAAGGTTTAGGGCAGTTTTAATGTCTTAGTGTTACACCTAAGTTCTCTCCATAACAAATGCTAGCTGGATGGATGGATGGATGGTAAGTATTGATGGTTACATGGAACAGATTGATGTATGGGAGAGCGATGAAAAATGTGGATGTTCTTTCCTTTTAACGTTTTTGCTACATATTTTAGTTCGTTTCTCAATGGGTTGTTCAATCCACAGAATGTGCGTCCAAGTCGAGACTACATCCTGGATATGCATACTTTTATAAGTTGGCTTCTTGCTTGGCCCTACCTTTTGACGTTTCAGTGGCTTGTATTTTGGTTGCACAAATATACATATGTTGAAATCATATGCGTGCTAAATTAGGTTAGTAAGTTGTTTGGGCAGCTAAATCTCGAACCCCAGAGCAGGGCCCAAAACAAACCTTGGGGCAGTTGCCATTCAGAGATGCTATCAGCTTGGAAACAATAGAAATAACTTCTGCGTAATTGGTCCACACTATGCCAGTATCGTAGGGTAAATCCAGCCTCGACCTGATATTAACCCACAGGTTCCGAGCACTGGATTCTACCTACCTGTTTAGTGGGGGAAATCCTGAGGCAGGGCGAGAAGGGAAGTGTGTGGGGTTGGGAGGAGTGTCAAAGACAATGTAGACGTACCTTTTCGTTTGCCAGGGGCGAGTAATTCGCCATCAGCCTTGTCAAAGTCGCTGCCTCCATCAACATTTGCCTTCGCCGACTTGGCTTGCGTGAAGACGAAGGGAGTCCTGCACTCCCAGTAGTTCCTGGCCTTCAGGCCGCCGAACGCTGAACTCCGACCTGCGGCCTCGTCATAACCGGGCAGGTCACCCACACTGGACAAGGCTCTGCCTCGGGGCTGTCGCATGGTGGTGTCCTTCAGGGACGGCTCCTCGCTGACCTCGACTGCAAAGCACGTGCTGACCCTTGACCGCTGGTCCTTGAGGTCAGCACGCAACACCCTTTGCACCATCGAAGCTGGTTGCGAGGCGATGTGAAGTCGATTGCTGTCCTGCCAGATGTCCTGCCTGATCCTGGCGATGATGTGGAGGAAGTCATCGGTTTCATCGTCGATCTTTCTGTTCTTCAGTTCAGGCGACGTCACATCCTGTGAGTCTTGCGCTAGTTTTTGTTCCTTTCTTTCTTCGGTCATTTTGCACGCGGTGAGGTGGGAGGATCAGCGATCGTCTACCACAATTACTACTGTGTCTAAATAACTCAGTTCTCAGCATCTACCGAGATAATAAGACAATGGAATCTGCCGTAACACAATAACCTGTAAGCACCTTATGATGACCGGAATACTGCGTCAGGACTGCACGTGTTTACAAGATCGCGCTGATAAGCTTGAAGCTTTCGCGGCGTGGCGCCGAAAGTAATTTACGGCAGAGGCAATAGAAAACTGTGCACTTTTTTTCTTGTTCCTGACAAGCAGCAGCCAGAATTCGTGAGCCTCACACGCACTTTGCGGCAGTTCTTCTGGCCAAAGTGGAGGGAAAAAACAAAAACTCGAAGAGAATTAAGTATGAAACATACGTACACATCTGGCGGGTTGTTGAACACACTTCCCGGCTCGCACGCGATGGGGCAGCGTGCCTGCTTCACCTGATGGAGAGCGGCCAGTCCACAAGAGACGGCGCTGCTTTGCGTGTTTTCGCCTCAGCATGCATCTTGAAATATAACAGGCGACTGGAGGTCCAACGACACAGCCTGACGATACGCGTGCTTCGTAGGTGATTTCAGAGACGGTGATCCCAGTTCACGGTGATTTCCCACTTCGCGGGATGGGGTCTATTACTAAACTATGGACTGAAACAACCACCAGACTTACAGCTGCAGGAAGAGGGTCAGCGCGGAGAGGCAATTTCATGTGCGGGGGGTTTGGCCGCAGAGTCTGCAGAATTTTTAACTCCAAGATGTAATCCTTAGCCTCTCCTGGATAAGAATCCGCAGCCTTCCCCAAACTAGCCACACAGTCGGCTAAACTAGCTGTCCAGCTCCCCCACCTCCCTCCAGAAAGCTATATTTAGCTGTGCTCACGAATATTTTCTGTTAAGTTCTATGGACGATACGTTCATTTCGAAATTGGAGATCGTCTTAAAATATTTTGATGGCTGTAAACATATTTGGTCACAAGCGATGATAGTGAAGTCTTGCAACGGACAAAAAAGCGAACAGATTTCTCAAAAATGATAAAATAACAAGAAATGTTAATAATTGTGTGCAGAGCTTTGCCTCTGCTTTTAGTATTTAAACTGCTCTGACATACATTACTACTTCTGATGGGAAAACCGTCCGAAATTTCAGGGATGGGTGACAGAAAAATAGCAATTGTGGCCAGATTGCCGGAAAAATACTAGGTACCTCTGTATCTGTGTACTTCTGTATTTATATGCTGTGTGCTTCTGCTAGAGAAAACCACTTAGCATAACCGGTAGCTGCCGCATATATAATTGTTTGTTTCTACATTATCCCAATCCTCATAAGATATTAAAACGCAGTCATCCCAAGATGTTAACACACGGTTGGTACTGCGGCCAACAAAACGATAACTAATCTAGTATGCTGTCCTTATTTCAAGGCTAAAACTCGGAAATACAAGCGTTAGCGGTTGCAGACGCGGAATAAAGCATAAATACGTTTCATGACAACTGATGACACTTTAAGGTGTCTCATATACGCCATCGCTGTTTACTCCTCGATAATCTTATTTTACGATGGTTAAGCTGCAGTTTAGACAAAGATACACGAAGGGGTCCTATAACTATCATGTAAATTATAAATGATTCATTAAGAGGCTAGAAGAAATGGTAATGTTTCATCACAAACATGTAAACCAGAGCCTTCGTTAAAATCATGTATCGAGTAGGACGGCCCAAAAAGTGGGGTTTCATCGAAATCGCGTAAAATACAGTATTCATCAAAATCATGTACATACTTGTATATCATAATGATGACAAATAAAATAGTGATGTTTCATCAGGTTCATGTAAAAAGCCGGTTTTTATCCGGATCAAGCCTCAGACACGCGTGGTATATTCTTTAGCGCGTCTCGCCACTTGAAGTCGATCGAATGAGTTGCGTTCAGGCCAAGGGAGATCGTTATAAAAAGTTCTCAAATGTTACACACTCGCCCGTTCCTGTTTGCGCGCGTGCCCGCATGAGCAGTAGATTCAACTGAGTGGCGATGTGTTTATGTGTCTGTAGATTACGTCCTTTGTGAAAACGTGGGTACAAAATATAGTCCACACAGTGTTAGGCGTAATATTTTAAGAGTAATTTTTCCATACACACTATTGATGTAAAACGTGATTTAAAAGGAACACGTGACTGCCGGTTGGAAATGAACCTAAATTATCAAAAAGGTACTGAGCCAAGCTACATAAGCGATGCAGACAATCAACAGTTTTGGGGCATTACCTCTTCGTCAGGACTACACAAACACACCGTTAGGGACAAAAACTGGTTTTTGATTATTTAAAGCATAATTGTTTCACCTACCTTGTGACGTACCACTGCCCTAAAACATTAGACTGACGACTGTCATAGCTGGCATGACATACAGATATTAGTTTGATTTATGTACTTTGTCTATCTGCGTGGGTGTGTGGTTTTGTCTACGCACAAGACGATGTGTCACTCTGCCCGTATGCATTCTGGCATGTCTGTTGGCCAGTCTGACAGAATGATTGTGCGAATTTGTGAATTCCTTTTCTTATCCATAAAATGTTTCTTTTCTTTTCAATCTCTCTCCTTCGTTTTCACGTATTTTATTCATTTTCTGCAGTCTCATTGTAATGACAGAGGTACAGTAAAGAACCAGCAGTAGCCAATTGTCCCTGCTGAAATTCGTCAGTGTACCGTTCAATGATCTCCAGCCTTACCTTTTCTACCAACCCTCCAGACACCGGGAAACAAATGTGAATAGAGGGCTAGTGTTTTTCCGAAAGGGGCAAGGAACTTACATTAACTTTTTTTTTAATGTACAACAGTCAAACGTATTTGGTCATCTTCGGATAGTATATCGGCATTTTGGATCACCTAAACCGGATGTCCCCTGTAGATTCTTTAACATTCAAAAATAAGGGAAAAAACATACTTGAAAAGAGTTAAATATTTTTTGGAGAACTTTGGGAATTAAATCTAGTGTGATCTTAATGAAAATAAAATTCATTAAGAGAAGGCCTTACCCTTTCCGTCTAGACAATACAATCAGTTATGAATGAGGCTTGCGTCAGGCACATCGACCTTTGACAAAATGTTGATGTCTCGATGATGGAGAACGAGAAATTGACGTCGAAGATGATTGGTTCGCCTACGATTCCAGTAACACTTCCGTAGAAGATAGAGTCAGCAACGACCATAAGTGACTGCTCCAATTTTCCCAGCCTGCAGGAGGTCTGCGAGGAGCTTGTGGGAAATTTGCTGGACCTCGAGAAAGTCTTGGTAGCTCTGCGATGCGCCAGAAGAATGTATTGCAGGTCGTCGCATAGCTCACGATCTACTCACTATTCTGATCTTCCCTGCCCGGCATTTGGGGGTACTCTGATGTTTTCAAGCCATACATCGCTTTTATGCCTTGCTTCTAAGCATATGATGATACTCTAAACTTCGAGGTATATATGTATAGGTATCATTTAATCTTTGAAGGTCAGTTCAGATGGCATTTGAAGACAAGTCCAGAACCTTTTTAAAGGTGAAATTAGGAGGTCTTCGGACGTGAAATAACTCCCCTGTGAAGGTGTTTCCCATTATCTAAGAAGGTGAGACAGAATGTTCTATGAAGTGTCTGTAGGTGTTCTGCAAAGTTGTCTGTCCGATGTGTTCTATAAAGGTGACTCCATATGTCTCCAGTTTTGTGGAGACTGTCTCCAGCCGGTCTGAAAACATCGCCATGCCCTGCATTTTTTGTTAAGCGTCACCGTCAGTATGTGAACTTTTCTTCAGGTGTTTATTTCCACGCATCAAGGGAGCTTGCGCAGATTCTCTAAAGACTGTGGCGTGTAAGATAAATGCGGGTGTTTAGTTACAGACTTCGTTTCTGGCCTGACATTTATGCAGACCAAATGGCCAGTGGAATACATGACAACGGGCAGATAACTGCCTGAGTGTATTTTCATATGCATAAGCTTGTTGGTGTGCCGATAACTAGCTAGTGATGCGTCGTACACGTGGGCCTGTTTTCAGCCATGCGGTGTGCATTTGTCACAGGCCATGGTTCTATGCTGCACTGGGTGGCTGTGTACCCAGAGGCCCGTGTTGCTGATTGCCTTCCCCTGCTTAAGACTTTACGCCTGTGTCTGATCACCCGCGACACTGATAGGCCTCCTCTTGGGCGACCCTCTGCTGACAGACAACGCCCAGGTTCGAGACCTGGTGCACAAAGGTGAGGCTGGTTGCTAAGTTACGTGCAGAATGGCTCGGGATCTCGAACCGCAGCATGGCGAACCAAAACATTAACTGCACCAATCCAATTAGCACGCAGACCTTTCTGCGCCAGTCAGTTCAAGGTCCTTACCCAGCTAATATGGCCTGCCCTGCTTGCACAAGAGTTAGACAAGATTTTGAGAGAGCATTGGGAGCCTGTGTTGTCTATTCCCAGTACACATGTTTTCCCAGCGCAGGAGAATTTATATTTGTGAACGCACGATTTATGGCTTTTTTTGCATCGAAGTTTCTCGCTTAAACTTTTGGGGCAACCTAGGTTTGTTATAATCACAGTATGAAGTATCACTAATAATGTGATGACAGTGCGTGGGAAATATATGTAAGATTCAATGTCAGTGTTACGGCGTGCCACCTGTCCAAGATATATCATCTATCCTGCTGGAAGGCACGACGCGAAATCTCTGCCCTGTCAATTAATTTTACTCTCAAACACTAAGTAACAGTTTCAACCATGACGAAGTTTAAAAAATAGTCTACTTCAGTTGCGCATGCGCCAGTCACTGATCTTAGTGGCTGTAAACTGCACTTGCTCTTCCTAGAGGTCCCTGTGTGTGGTCACGTGGCAGGGCTGGCCCTTAGCACGAAACGCGAGGAAGTGGGTCCGGGCTTCCTTGTGAGGCCGGAGGTGCGTAATCCCTTGTTGCGCCCACGTGTTAACCAGCCATCGTGATCTTTGTAGTGGGCGGTGATTCATAATGGTCGTCCCTCCCCACCATGGACACCTACGACGACAGAACTCATCGCTGGAATCTGGTGAGTTATCCACACCTGCCAGTAGCTCACGGGGTCTGTCCCTGGTTTACTGTCCTGCACGTGTGCAAAGTGAGCAGGTCGTGCTAAGCGCCCTATCGAATCTTCCCACAGAGATCCTCGGCAGAGTTCCCCCGCCCTTTCCATAGCAGACACTGTGACCTTTCGTCTGGGAAAACACAGCCTATTGGCTGAAATGATCCCATGCCTGATCCCATGACAATCGTATTTGAAGTCGGACTTCAGCTACTAAGATGAACAGACGCAGTCACTGTCAACTTTCCTGCCGTTTTATTCTTGTACAATATGCCTATATATATATATAAAATGCCTTTATTGAGATATATATCAACAATATGCCTTTATAGCTATATATATATCCTAATTTTACCTTTATAGCTATATATATGCACACGCATACATCAAATATATGTCTTTATAGCTATATATATATGCTATATAAAATTTCATAGCTGTATAATATGCCTTTATATATATGTCTGTATAGCTGTATGCATGTAATTTCTGGAGGTGGTTCAGACAGCGAATGAAAGGTTGTTTGTTGTAATTGAGATAATGAAGGCAAGGTATTGCTTTGTGACGCTGAGAAGACTTTAATTCCAGTACTTGCGTTGAGGGACAGTGTATAAAACTGCTATATATCCACAGAATTGCAAACCAGTCCCCGTACGCATGTAAACTGTACTAAATTTATTCCCGCATAACACTTTTCAGGGTAGGCTATCCTTTATTATACCCGGATAAAATTCGGTATGCCCAAGGCGCGAAGGGAGGGGTGGGGGAATAAGTATCCGATGTGGTTTATTTTTAGCTGGCAGGATTCCTCCCTGAGTGCGCATGCGTTATGGTCAGCACTTCACTTCTTCTCTGTAATCACTGCGCTGCCAGAACGAGAATCTGCAAGCTGCCCAGCACCAGCACTGAGGTTTAAATCCTGATTGAAGATCTGACAGTCGTTCGCGAAGACCTGCATTGTCGCAATTACGTTTAAAACAAAAGCCTTGGAGCGAAATTGCAGACCGTGCGTCAGCAGTGGAGCTAACCTTGACCTGTAGCAGTGATGTTCATAAGCTCCATACCGGTAGACAGGTTTCGTTGTCCGTCTACAATGGCTAAAATGTCAGCTATTCAAATTACATAAACATCTCTTTATATTGTTGTGTAGGATCACTGCGTCTTTTGGCACCTGTTCCTCTGCTGTGGACAAAACAGCTACATATGCTGACCAGGCAAAAAAAAAACTGCATATGTGAAGGAGGAAATCGAGTGTTTGAACTGTTTGAAGCAGGAGCGGAGATCCGGCTTTGAAATGCCACAAGCAATATAATTGAACTCGTTCAGAGCGGGTTTAGAGGTCAATGCTTGACCAGAAGTGTCGCACAGTCAGGTGCCTGCGTTACGCCATTAAGAACAACACACGTAAGAAACTCACGCGTGAAATATTTTAGAAAACACCCCAATACCTACAGAATACCCTAACTGCTTACCTCAGAAAAGGACAGCTCGTTTAGTCAGAATTCTGATCAATAACGTCGCCTAATAAATACACGAATGTACCTTTTGAAGTTATGTACTTACTACATGGGTATGAACTAATCTTTGAAATGCTTGTTTTGTATGTATATCCCGTATATCCCCCCCCCACCCCGCGCCTACCGGGGTGACAGTAAGAAAATCTTGTCAACATTGTCAGCCTATCATCGTCAGTAAGCGTTGCGTCCCAGCCTGGCACGGACACACAGAGATTTCCACAAACGCGAAAGTCTGGAGTTGCAAACAGCGACAAAAAGAAACTGCTGTCAACTCAGCGTGGACATGTCGCAGGTGGGGCCCTTTCTTTGATGGACTGCCTCAGTGGTCGCGTCCTACAATGCGCGACGTCGCTGAAATCGCAGCCGTTGGGGCGATTTTTAGCGATTTTCGAAAAATTAAAAAAAAAAACTATTAAAGTGAAAAGTATCATTTAAACGTTGTTAGAAAGATACATTTAAGTAAAATAAGATTGTTCCTACCCGAAATCCGTCCGTCTGTGGAAGACCGTGTTGAATTACGTAACCAAAGTGATGTAAACACAGTCTTGAAACAGTTCCACTCAGTTCACTCACTGGACCACTGACACGAAACACTCGCCTATTACAGCCGTTTGCAACACTTGTAATCCATAATACGTTGTGGAAATTATCCATAAATGCCAGGAGTTTATCCAGGATGCAAGGCATCAACAAGCGCACAAAGAAACAGTTGTAGTCCAGAACTTGTCTGGCGGAGAAACGCCGAAATCTACTATGGCGGCCGGCCTTTGTCTCACTCAACAGTTGGCGCGAAACTGGCGGTACAGATTTGAAAATGTGGTCTACTTTAGGGTCTAAGGGAGGAAACTTGATAGAAAAATGATTCTACTATTGGAAGCGCCAGTTACTTCCCTTGTCCGCGAATCTCTTTTGATGTAAAAATTCGTAAAAGAACACGTGAACCCCCTGACCGTTACGCTATGAACAGTAGGAAACTTCTAACGGAGCATACTGCCCACCCCAGTTTAAGGCGTGCGCTTCCGATGCGGGAGGTCAGTGGTTCGCATCCCGGCCGAGTCATACCTAAGACTTAAAAACTGGCAATCTAGTAGCTGCCCTACCAGACGCCTGGCACTACAGGGAACAGTACTAGGACTGGTTGGCCCGGTGTCAGTATAATGTGACTGGGTGGGACTGAGGCCCGTGTTGCGCCATCAGTCCCAGTGTGGCAGCACGTAAACTTTGTCTAAGCAACACCGTCCTGATATGCACATACCGGTATAGATATGACGATGCCCGCGTGGGTTGTACTGGCTAGCGGCCATCTGAAACGCAGTCTTGTATCTTTATTGCGAACGCGACTGGAATTTTAAAACCCTATGTACTAGTTGGCGGTATGCAGTTCCATATGTCACTAAATGTATACAGTTGTACAAAATGACCATCACTACGCTGTCTGCTTTTCCATGTGACTGTTTACTTTTTCCAGTCTGGAACTTTCTGTACGCGTTTCCGCGCACATTTAAATTAAGCAGCTGCTATCGTAAGACCACCATCATACTGCACAGAAGGAGGGAATCTCTCCTTGGCATTGCTTTGCTTGTGTATCAGATACTTCTGTTCGCTGTGCAGCGCCCTTATGCGATTGAAGTGACATCATGTGTACTGTGAGTTGCCTGGAAAAACATCAAGAAAGTTCCACTACATTGGCAGTGCACAAGCTGCTGGGTTTTACAGTTTGAAAAGAAATACAAACGGTGGACAGTACCAAAATAAAGAATTCTTACTTTGGTGGTTTAACACACACAGGCACCCACACCCTCTCTCTGTCACACACACACACCTGAGTACATAAGAAAACTAAATTTTCTTAGAATTTCCGGCAAGTTGAAAGGCCTAACACATTTAATATCCGCTATCGAGTACTACTAGGCAGACAGTTTAAGGCTAACACTCTGGACAAACTTTTATTTCCCCGCGTATCCCAGCCATGACGATCAATACGGTGAACATAATGGCCGTGTTTAACATCCAGAATCTCGAATGTTTTCAAGATTTGGCCACATGCTTTCACCTACATCTAGTCAGTTGATGAAATGGCTGTAAGAACCAAATGCTGACGTCATCAAACCTTTCAAAGGCGTCAGCCAAACTTGTAGCGAGAGCCCTTCCCTGAGTCCGCTTTGGAATTCTATCAAGCATTTCCTTATATGCGCGCCATACAATGGCGTGGCAGAGCGAAAGGAGCCCTTACCAATGCGTTTAGATTCTTGAATATCCCCGTCCCCCATCCCTCCACACCCCACTCTTGTCGATGTTGTTCTTGTCGATACTTTGTAGTGGCTGTGAATTGGTGGCATGATATTTTAGCTGTGGTGATACTGATCGAAGACAAAAGTGTTCATGTTAATGTTGTGACAGTGTTAGTATTAGTATTAGATGTATTATCATGTTATTGTACTTATCCTGGCTATTATATTGTACTGTATATTATTGTGTTAGACTGACTAAATTCGACCATCGCCAGGTTTTTATCTAATAAAAGAATCTGAAATCAAAGCATAGTTTTGTTTTCAAATAATTCCCAAACTGCTGAAGTGATCAGATCAGAGGATAAATAATAAGGGGCTCAAATTCGATCAGTTTAAGAAACGCGAACACAGTTTGTCCGTACAGCCCTCAGCACCAGGCACGTACGGAGGCAGAATAACAGGGTCCTGCTGCAAGGCGCTCCGTCATACACAGCCAGGTTAATTAATCGTATGCAGCTACAAATAAGACGGAACTGTAATCTCGCAAGCTGCGCTGGCAATGTCATGTCATGCATCAACCTGTCAGAATCGGCAGAATGCACCGGAGCGAAGGAGTGCCTTGTAATATCTTTCCTTGCTCAGGTTAGCCTTACTTTATTTCTTGTTCTAAAATGAAATGCTCGCAGAACGCCAGTCAGGTTCCATGGCTGTGGCTGTGCCCCTTGTGCATGAAGGGGCTATATCCCGTGTGTCGTTGCGCCTCTTTAAAAAAAAAACGCCCCTGCTGAAGTCAGAAATCGAGATTGTCTGGCGACGCGACGAAAGCGAACGGTTATTTCTCTGTCTTTGACAGGTGGTTAGGTAGGCAGGTAAATTTAGAGGGGCAGTGCTTCCACCTTTCGGTGATTTCGCACTATGGTGGGGGATTGGGGTCTATGCACTAAAACAACCCCCACTGGACTGTAAGATAGCCAGTGCCAAGAGTTCGTAGGAAGAGTCTGCACAATGTTTCAACTCCAGGAAATAATCCTTAATCACTCGTGGATTCAAACCAGCACCATTTACACGCTAGTGCGCAACTCTACCGATTGATCTGTCCAGGTTTCAGCCTCATATATGGCAGGTGCTGGCATCAGATGATTTTATCGCGTCGCCTGTCGATCGCAGTTTCTTATACTGAGGGGGATCCCCCCTCCCATTTTTTTAGGGTCGCCCTGTCACGCAACAAGAGGTGCAGTTCAACCCCGCGGAAAAAGCACAATGTAAGATTTTGTTTCAGATCCTTTGGGCGAAACCTTAGCTAGTTGTCATCCTTTGCATCCCTCAAACAGCCAGACAAGCAGACGTACCTACAGGAACCGGTCTGTAAACCTGGTCATGCAAGCTGCTCACGTCTTCACATCCTGTCTGGGGGTAGGGGGTGCGGGGAGGGAGACCGAGAGATGGGATTGTTCCGACAACAGCCTGTTGTCAGCCTTTCACAGACCTCATGACTGTTTGTGACAAATGTCTCGATTTTGTTTTGCACTTGTAGTATGTTCCTGGTCCTTGGAATGTCTTTCTGAGCAATACCTGAGCTTTTATTTCATTGTGCGTCCGTCAAATTCGAGATCACCCCCACCGTTGTCATCAGTTTCGTCTTGTCGCTACCCCCAACTCCTTCTTTTTTCGCTACCATCACCACCAATAACCACCACGACGACTTACTATTGCTACAATAAAATTGAGTAGCTTCGTCGGGAATAAGGAGAACGAAAGCACAGATGGACGAGAAGGAGAACGCTTGCATCTGCATGAGCACGTGTGTGCACGTGGGGAGGTTCCCAGTTAAGATCGTCTCTTCTTGAAGATCTCTTCTTCAGAACCCAGAGAAAATTCTGTTATTTTCCCGAAGCAGGAATTCCAGTAATATTCTTTTATTCTTGAAGTGGTGCGGGGCTACGGGCATCGCAGCTGCCGTCTTTCGCACAGATGTAAAATATATCTTCAAGCGTTCCCTGAGCTGGTTAACAATTTCCTTCTCTCTGGGGAAAACTTCAGTGGATAATTTCATTTCCGCTGGGTTTTCCATGCTCTCACGCTTTATCTGTTTCTACGCTGCTTCGATTTTCAGGCTTACATTGAAAACAGTGAAAACGGCTCACTAATAGCTCACGAGAAACGCCAGGTATGCTCCTAATGCTGGAAAGAGAGTTTGACTCTTATATTCAAAAGGATGAAATGAATTATTTCCACAGCTTTTGAACAACATCTGGGCCGGGTTGCATGGGAGTTCGTATCTTCTAACCATACGTAAAGGCCGTAAAATACACAGAGTTGAGAGCTGTCGTATGACTGGAAGTGCAGATATGAACGCCCCTGCGGTCCATTCTTGAACCAAATTTTTGCCTGGG
Source organism: Lanistes nyassanus (assembly GCA_004794575.1). NCBI lineage: Eukaryota > Metazoa > Mollusca > Gastropoda > Architaenioglossa > Ampullariidae > Lanistes > Lanistes nyassanus. Next base: position 635,678 of record SMGT01007356.1, read on the forward strand.
TCATCTTGACATCCAGAGACGTGCTGTCACTATTAATGAGGGCGGAGGAACTCTTAAAACCCCTTCTGAAATGAAAGTTTCCCATCTGTTGCACAGGAAACCCACCTGTGTATACTTGAGACAGCTGATGGTTAAAGTGTTTCTGTGATGCACAGGAAAACCTGATTGAAACACCTTTCAACGTTTAGGCTGTCAAGGGAAGCTACTGGTACCGAACCATATCAAGAAGTTTAATGATAGCTTCCCTTGTACGTGGCAACTTGGCAAGCGATTAAAACAACTTCCTAGCTCTCTCTCTCTCCCCGTCTCTCTCTTTGTGTGTCTGTCTCGTTTTCTTTAGGTACACAGACTCTTTCGGCCAAGCGTCTTTCTTTCTTTCTTTCTTTCTTTCTTTCTTTCTTTCTGTCCTGTCCGTTTGTGTAGGAATATCCCTACGTCATCACACACTCCTTCATTTTGTACGTCATCCCCAGAATGGGATCTTGAGTCATCAGTCTCTTGTCTCCTGGCCCATTCATTAGTTCTCGTCGCTTGCTTATCTCCGCTTCGTCATTAATCAAGCTGACGAAACAGGAAAGCAGACATGTTTTGGCTTTTGTTGCTGAACATCCAGTGGCAAACTAGTTGCATGTATCAGGACGGTGCTGTTTGAGACAAGTCAACGTGCTTCCACACTGGGACTGCTTTCACAACACAGGCTTCAGTCCCACCTAGTCACAGTATACTGACACCAGGCCAGCCAGTCCTAGTACTGTTCCCTGTAGTGCCAGGCGTCTGGCAAGGCAGACCTGGGTTGGACTGACGTTCGTATCTTTCCTCTACACGAATGATGCCAGATGAAATTACAAGAGGTTTTCTGTCTGGTGGTCTCGCTGTCCATCACTTTGTATCTATAGTTCCTCTCTTTCCCAAGAGGTTCTAACATATTCATAAAATCACCAGTTGTTCCAATGTGAACATGATGGATGGATGGATGGATGGATGGGCGGGGGCGAGGACAGACAGACAAACAGACCGACAAACAGACAGACAGACAGACAAACAGACAAACAAACAGACATACAGACAAACAGACATGCAATTCTTGCAGGAAAGCTAATAGGTGAACGTTTCAATGTCCAGGGTCGATGACAACCTTTTTTTTTAAATACGGCTCTCGATCCTACTTGTAAAATTGTGTTCTTATTGATAGAGAGAGCGAGAGACTTCTGATTATGCACCGGGCCGTGACTGGTTGACCTACACGGGTCACGCCGGTACTTCCCCCAGTCCTTTACCCCACTTCCCCCTTTCGCAGCAATCTCTTGCCTCCATTTCAACCCCGTGTAACCAAAAGCAGCTGTGAGGAACTTTAATTGGTTCTGTTTGATCAACAGCTTCGTTAGCTAGAGGACGCTGCAAAACGTCACAGCTAAAATGTCAAGTGTACCGGGTACAGCCAGGCGTGGGACAACCAAGACTGGTGCCAGTGAGGAGCGGATGTGTCAAGTCCCACTCGTCATTAAAGCGAGCAGTTTGCTGTTTCCCTTTCCTTGCTTTTTAGTTAAATATGAAGTCCGGATGTAAACTTGTCGGCAATCACGCACACCTTAAAAATAACACTTCCTCGCCCTATTTAAGTCGGACATTTGTCCGAAGTCGTCCAAAGCTGTGAGTTCTTTCGAGACGATACAGTAGACAATGTGCAACAGACATCGACAAGCAGAAGTCACAGCCTAGCCAGCCTGCAGCCTACTGGATCACGGTAAGCATAAAGCTGAAAGATCCCATAATTTATTCAGTTCCTTGCTTACATTTTAATCTGTAAGATTTTTGCAGCACATAGCTCTGTCTATGTTTCCCGAGGGCTTCTGGTATAACGTCAGTCAGAGTTTAGATATCAAGCAGAAAAGGATAAACAGCATGCACTGCGTTACAGTTGTTGTCCTCCCGATGGTTTTCGCCGTGGTAGTTGGCGTTGTCTTCTTCGATCATCATCATCATCATCATCATCATCATCATCATCATCATCATCATCATCATCATCATCATCATCATCATCATCATCATCATCTGTAATGTGTCAATCGTCATCAGTTAATCGTCATCCGTCAATCGTCATCAGTCAATCTTCATCCGTCATCCGTCAATCGTCGTCAGTCGTCGTCGTCATTGTCGTCGTCGCCATCCATCCATCCATCCATCCATCCATCCATCCATCCATCCATCCATCCATCCATCATCCTCCTCTTCCTCTCCTCCAACTCCTCCTCCAAAAAGTCTTCATTTTTCTTCTTGTTGTTCTTGTCGCGGTTCCGTGATAAGCAGCCCGTTTCAAGGCTTCGGCTTATGAATGAAAGAAAATTCTGTGTGCAAACACTTCACGACTACATGACTATGGTATATGCAATGGTGGATATATTTCCTGCCCTGCACATCTGTCAAGTTTATTCTGCCGATCAGAGTCCAGTGTTACACTTCGCGATGGCAAGGCTAGCGTACTCTCTGGTCGTCGGAGCCATCGTCGTCCTAGTCATCGATGTCCGCAGTGGAGAGGGACAAGCGACGCAGGAACCTCGTGAGTGGCAGTTCTTTTCCCAAACAGCTCCAGTCCCCGGATGCGAAATTGTTTTTCACACCTGGCTAGCTATAGAGTAGGGGCATAAAAATTCCAGCCAATGGAAAAGCTTGGGAAATATCTCATACGTCATTAGGGATGGCTAAATCGACCAGGTGCTTCTTACAGCTACAATAAACAGGATTTGCCGTTGTGGTTCATAGTCCAATGGTAGCAGTCAAACTCCAGTTGATTCGATTCTCGTCGTTTCATTTTCTTTTTTCGGGGTTGGGTTAGGGTTGGGATTAGACTTTAGTTTACATTACCAACAACACCACGGTACGGTACTCTTTACTGACGTACCAATGTACTAACTACTAGAAGTACTAATTTAATTAAGTATACTTAGTACTATAAGTATTGTGTAGTACATTAAAGTATAGCAGTATGCGTAGTTCTAGTACACATATACTACTGTACATAGGTTCCCAACTGCCAGTGGTTTCTTGCAAACTTTCTGCAATAGCATAACGTTAAGATTCTGCACGGCTGAATTATGGGTGACGTATGATGCATTCCAACAATTCCTGGAGTTCCTATACGGGCTGACATTTGGTATGGATTCGTGGCTGAAGGTTTGACGAATGAGACGAACCTAGTCATTACAAAACTCTCGGGAGAGCTGTTACCAGATGACAGCTTGTGCAGTACATTGTCTTGCTGTCTTCTAATCTGTGCTGTTAGATCCATTCACGCTAGTAACGCCACATTTATCCCCTCTGTTTCGAGTCCAGCTTCAACTGTGACGTCATGCTCACAAAATGACAGCCTAGTCTTTGCCCATCCCACCAACTGCCACCAGTTCTACAACTGCAGTGTCCACCAGCCCTTGAAGCTGTCGCTGTACTTCGGACAGGAGGGAAGCTTTGATCAGCAGTATTTACACGAGTGCCAGTACCCTCAGCTGTTCAGTTCCCTGACACTGCAGTGTGAGGACTACAGAAACGTAACGTGCGGCGACAAGTTCGAGCCTGTGGATGGATGTAAGCATTCAGATCACACCTGTCTGCTTTTAAAAAGAAAAACAATCTCTGTCGTATTTAGAGGTATTCGATAGGCGTGAGACTTACAATATTATGATAATCAAACGATGTAAAAGGGTTCCATTGAACAGTTCAACAAAGCTGTTATCAATACGTGTTAGGATCTTTCTTATCTAGCCCGACTTACATGGAGTGTTTTGTTTGTTTCGTTGAATTCAGTCAAAGCATGTAAAGTTCCACAATGGGAGCCATGGTTCCCTTCTTAAAACAATCCATGAGCATTAAGAAACTTCAACGTGTGTGTGTGCGTGCGTGCGTGCGTGCGTGCGTGCGTGTGTGCGTGCGTGCGTTAGGAAATATAGTACGGATATAGTAAAGGTTCTGGCGTTTCCATGGTAGATGAGGTTTAGGTGGATTGACAGCTTCGCCATCAACAAGAACATCAAAAACATTCGGGTAACAGTAGTAGGAACACTTATGTTCAAATACACATCGAAAACTTTTTCTTTTTTCTTTTTTTTGGGGGGTCACCAGGTGAGTACACGCGGTACCAGTGTCGCAGAGCCCACTGCAGGCCGTGTCATGTAGACCTGCCCAGCTGTCGCGGCCGGCCAGACGGCCCTAACGTGTACCAGTACCGAGAATGGACACCGTACTTTGCCGTGTGTCGGGACCAGAGGACTGTCAACACCAGTGTGTGTCCGACGGACGACAGACTCAGAGTAGCTCAGGTAGGCGACAAGTCTCGCAGTCCCTGCAGGAGACAGAAGATTGTCGATGGTCGTGTCAGAGCTCAGACCGGGAGTACGTATATTGATTCTCTCGTGATAAGCCTTCCAGGACCTGGAACAAACAAGTGGGGCGGATGTTGACATTCAAGCCCCTGATCCACGTGTGCACCCTCATGCTCCACCCTGGACTCTACAGCAGGCAATTGTAGACGCAGAACTTACCAAATATAAGAAAGAGATACGTTTTGACAAAAGTATAGCAGATTTCAATCGGAAGCTGAAAACCACATACAAAAATCACTCCCAAATTTATACTAATGGCTCGCATGACCCAACCATACATGCTACAGGTAAAGGAGTTTATTCCTTTAAAGAAGCAGCCATCTCAGGTTAACTTCCAAACTACGCATCAATATTTACAGCGGAACTCACAGCAATACTTGCTGCTCTTCATATGATAGCCATGAACTCAGCAAGCCCCAAGTCAGACAGACAAAAACAATTTGTAGGTGTTTCTGACTCGCTGTCGGCACTGCAGGCGATTCAAAACCAGTCATCAGAAAGGTTACATCACGTGTACAAAATATTATCTCAAGTAAATATACTACACAAGAAAGGCATAAGGTTAAAATTTCTCTGGGTCCCTTCTCATATTGGAAATTTAACCCTTACCAAACAGTAGAATATAAGGAAGATCCAACGTCTAGCACTTAGGGATGGGTCAGTAGGAAACAGCCACCAAGGACAGCCACAACAGCAAACCACAGCACCCAGGACACCACAGAACAACAGCCTCCACCACCACCAGCCCAGCCGCCGCAATCAGAGCATGCCCCCAGCCCCCAATCACCACCTTCCCCTCTCCCCTATAGTGCGAAATCACCGACAGGTGGAAGCACTTTCCCCTAAACAAACTGCCAACCTTCACAAGTATCTAATTCTGCCGGAGAGGGTTATAAAAAAACAAGTGGTATTTATTCAAGGCAGAGGATGTGGGAGGCGACAGATTGTATGAATCCCAATAATCTTAGAAGACCTGCACCACCTCCATACGTGGGCCTACATTAAACCAAACCAGACGGACGGTCAACACTAGATAGATGCAGGAACGAAATATATTCTAGAAACTTTGAAAACAAGAACGTTTGGTGCACAACATCCTCTGTACTGAACCTGGCTGCTCCCTGTAATCTGGCATGTCAACAGAAACTACAACTTTGTCCGTAACCCGGGCGGAGTACGTGCGCACTGAATGAGGGGTACACTCTGAACTTTATTAACGCTTTATAAACGGCCGGTGTCGGTGAAGCCTGGATAACTCCTGTGCCATTTAAGCCGTGTTTTAATCAACCGAAGCTTCCGCTGTTTGCCGAAGTTTGGACGCCATGAAGAGAAAAACGAGGAATGGCGAAATGGCGGGGGTGTGATCGTCGTGCTGTGTGAAGTCCTGTGTCTACAGCGGGAGAGTAGCTCTTTGGTGCAGAAGTGCGGAACACTCGCCAGAACAAATAGCTTCCGTTCCACATTTGCATCAACAACTACTGAAAACAACTCCGCGAATTGAGCTGCGTTCTTTTCGGCTACTTCGGTAAATTAAAACACGGGCTTTGGTAACGCATTTCAGATTCACTGGATCCTGACCAACTCAATACAACAGAGAAAGTGTGTCTGGAAGGGAAGGAGGGAGGAATCGGAAAATGTTGCTTGAAGACAGTTTCGCCACGATTATCTTATTTATCAACTATGCATTCGAAAAGTATTTTCTACTTGCGTAAAAATACGTTTTGCAGCCAGTAAAATTATTGATGTCCGTGAAATTCCTGATCGTATCGATTTGGGCTTTTTCAGTTATTTTCACCGGAGTTCAAGAAATGCGTGAGCCTTTACGAAGTTCCAGAAGAGCATCAAGGTTACTACCTGAACTGCACAGGGCGCGCTGACGGATTGTACCCAGATGACATCACTCACAGGCCTGACTTGTACTTCCGGTGTATGTCGGGGGCTTTAGCCGAAATCAGTCTCTGTCCGACTGGGCGGATTTTTGACAAGCAGAGATCAGACTGTATGGTTGTCTAAATAAGTCATACTTTGATCTATTGCTGTTTGCTGTGACGTGTGACATAGATTCTGTCATTATCTCCGGCATATAAAAACAATGAAGGCGAAGTGTGCGCGTGTGTGTGTGGTGGTGGTGGGAGGGGGACAAAAAGGACCGAAGCTATCAAAGTAACAGACGAATAAACAAAACAAACTGAGGCAATACCTAGGGTATGATTTTTGTTGTGCAATCCAGTACGAGCATCTCCTTAGCTAGCAAAAGCCGATAACATAAGGCTTTAAATAACTTGTACATTGTGCACCCGCTGGCAAGTGGTACCTGAAGGCTTTGACAGCAACTGTAGTGTAGAAAAGGATATCACGTGGATATCAGTCATTAACAACAATCCGACTGTATGGTTATCTAAACATGTCATAATCTTGACCTATCGCTGTTAGTTATGTGTGTCTATCATTATCTCCGGCATATAATGGCAATGAAGGCGAAGGCGAGGGTGGGGGGGGCGCACACAAAAAAGAAACTATCAAAGGAACGGATGAATAAAGAAAACAATTTTTTAGAACCAACCAACCAACCAACCAACCAACCAACCAACCAACCAACCAACCAACCAACCAACCAACCAACCAACCAATAGAAAAGAAAAAAATAAAGAAGAGGAGAAAATGTAGGTCACATACAAACTCACACCTGCGCACAGGTAGAAACACGTACATATCCGAAGCATGCACGTGTAAATCTTCAGTCGCCTGTCTTCTTGCCTGCCAAACTACCTATGTGTTGTAATCTGTATACCGTCTTAACCAAGATCACGTACGCCTTGTATGGTTGTACTAACAAAGGATATGTTCAACTTTAACCGCGACTTGCTAACAAGTAACACACACGTAGCGTAATTTCTTCATCTTAGCAGACTCTTTTGTCCGCCAGGGCGCATGTCACTCCGGAAGTTGTACTAAGACGTAGTTCACTCATCCCGTTGACGTCGCCTGGTGACGTAGTTTAAGTAATCCCGCCATCATTCTGGTATAGACAGGCTGAAGAATTTATTGCTTGTGTTTGCTGCCCAAAATGGAACATGCCGGATAACAGCCGCACCAACGTTACCCACGTCAGGATGTGTCGATGCCGATAAACTGTGTGTTTTTGCTTTCATTGGTGCGAGTGGGCGCGACGCCAAAAAATACACGTACCTGAAGATTTAAGAACGTCATATATCAGTTGTACAGGGATAAGTGACGTTTACATCCTGTTACGACTTTGAAAACCTTTATTCCCCCACTTTGAAAATAGCACAAACAGTAAGATTTACAGCTATAAGTCAAGGAAGTCCTTAAAGTGGGGATAAGCCGCGCACCTTTATAAGGGGCTCCAGTCGCTCCGCCTACCCTTGACCTATTTCTGAACACCCGGATGCGCGCACAGTTTCAAGACAATTTGAAGACAAACATGGCGAAACTGTGCTCGTTCGAGATATTCCCCGACGACATTTCCGATGAAAATGTGTCATACCGCCCAACTTTAAGACAAAGGCAAAGAGCAGACCTGCTCAGTCGTGAACAGTATATTTGTAATGTTCAACTGTTTTCTTAGCTTGGCGTCGCTTCCATTGAAAAGAATTACAGTTTTGGGTAATAGAAACGTTGAATACGCAGGACCACTGATATACTATACCATCCACACGGAGCTCAGCAGCTAACACTATCGAAAGAGTGGCCACAGAAAGCAGTTTCTTCAAAGCTGCTGGTACGAATCCAGGTGTCACCAAAGATTATTTCATAAAAAGTTTTAATGAAGCACGCTATTTTCGCAGTCAGCGAAAGTAAGAAAAGCCTCATCGCATATTCATGACTGTCGACAGTACAACCAGAACAGTAACACAAGGCTACTCGCGTAAAGCTGGGTCAGTTTTATT
>SMGT01007356.1:644598-661143 GCA_004794575.1 Lanistes nyassanus
GCGATCTGATTGGATGAGCGTCACATCACCAAAACCAAAACAGAGGGATGTTTAAAACGGGCGATCTGATTGGATAAGCGGTACACCAATCACGGACGGCTGGAACTATCAATACTTCAGGTGAAAACAGCCACCCGCAGAAAATAGAAACGATTATTTGCCGCTACAAGTTAAACGATATTTTTCAGGCTATATCTTTAATAGAAGGAGATAATGAGACGTTTTCCAAAAACTATGTTTTAAAACAAATTTATTTGATTGTAGAGCTTACAGAATACAAGGTTTTCAGCATTCCGCTGAATATGAAAGCTACAGTTTTTAGAGAGGGAACAAAAATACAAATTGTATATTCATCGAAATGAGAGCTGTTGGTATCATTGTAAATCCTAGCTTTTGATACTACTATTAATACTATTAATACCAATCAGGTCATAATTTTTGCCCACTTAAAAGAAAGAAAAGAAAGAAAGAAAGAAAGAAAGAAAGAAAAGAAAGAAAGAAAGGAAAGAAAGAAAGGAAAGAAAAGAAAGAAAGAAAGAAAGAAAGAAAGAAAGAAAGAAAGAAAGAAAGAAAGAAAGAAAGAAAGAAAGAAAGAAATTTGGTTGTCTGTCTCCGGCTTTATCCCGAAGAGAAATCATCGCTCCTTATCGGTAACGCCTTGCCCCAACTTTACCCAAGTTAACAGCTTTTACGGATTTTATTGATAAACTGCGTCTACCCCAAAGAAAAACGGATTGTAACAAATCATTGGCAGTTTCCTTTATTTTAGGAAATTCATACGCGCAGGGGATATAACTAATTTTTTCCCTCTCCTCCTACCCCACCGCCAGCCAGCTCCTGGCACTGGGGTATAGTTTCACATGGCCAAGGCACAGACTAAACACTCCGGGTGGGTGACCGATAAAAGGCATGTGTTCTCTTTTCTAGTTTAGCAAGATATTCAGTCCGACCGCATGCTTGCGTCTGTGTCTGTGCGTCATTGTGTCTGTGCCTGTGCCTCTGCCTTTGTGCGCATACTTGCAGTCATTGATGCCTGCTGAGGGTGTGCTAAAACTGTTCTAGATCATTGCCTTTCTTACCCCAAAAAATGCGCGTTCTTGTTCGGCAAAGACGAAGATTGTCGGTAGCGACCATAAATTAGCTCAGTTCCCCAGTTTCACGCTCCGAGACTGTGAAACACGACTTGCGTGAGCATTTTACGCAGGCAATTACAGAAAATTACAGAGTGCACAATGGAAATCTAGGAGCCTAAACTTTGGCATTTACCTCGAGAATCTTCATTGCCTTAAGAAATGTAAAGTGCATGCATTACTATACCCACACAGCCAAAATCGTGGGCTGCAGGTTCCAATCTCGTCTCTGACCATTGTATTTTCCTCTGCTATGCGACCCGTATTAACAGAGCTGTCTGCACCAATAGAAAATCAGTTCCTGAAGTGCGTAAAAACTTTAAAGAAAACAAGAACAAACAATTTTTTTCTCGTTAACATGACATATTGCGCAGTGTGTACTAGAGTGTGAGTGGCCGGTGGTGTGACGGGCTGGAGAAAGAGTGAATGGTTAGAAAAGAGAACAGTGAGTGCATACGCACTGCGTACAGATTAAACCTACACATGTAAACCTTTGTAGACCTATTTTTTGTCTGTGTATGTGGTAAGACAGGAGGAGAAAATGGTTATGGCCATACTTCTAACGGGAGTGGAGAAGACAAAAAAAAAAAACAAATGACGAGTTAGCAAGCGTGTCAGGCGAAGTTAAGTCAAATCAAATAATGCAGGATATGGCAAAAACAGGTAGCGGCCCACGAACAACGCAGAGGGTGTGTACGCGTCAAGGGAACAAAATACATATTTTAAATCTTTCTCACGTCATTCAATTTTTGTATCCACATCTCCCATCCAGCAACTTTCCTAGCCACATCACTTACAAAGCTTCGCTCACAAACGCCACTAAGCAATACCCCCTTCCGCCCCAAAAGTCCTTCGTCAAGTCGGTGAAATTTTTCACTCTGTCCACTCTGGATATATTTAGCGCTAATGACATGCGCGTATGCGCGAGCTCGTTCAGCTGACGCGACAAGCCTTGAGATGCCCGTGTGTAAACAGTCTTTTTATGTCTCCTGCCGAAATTGTGATCAAAAAGTGTATATACTCTCCCCCTTTTTCACAGCACCTAGCAATAATCCGCCAAGAAAACTTCTAAAGGATGGCCATAATTATTATGCTGCGTGCGAAGCTCATGTTTTTATCGTCTGTTTGTTCCACGGAGCGACTGCACTGCTTGTATTTATTGGCTTGACCAGGGTCAAACAGAACTTCCTTCTCCAGGACTACTCTTAACTACATAAAACACCCGCCCCTTCGTTTTCTACTTCAGTAGTGATACAGTTCGAAAGCAATAAGTCTCCACCCCATTACCTGTTTACGATATCAAGGGTGATAAAAGTGTTTGGAATTGAATTTCAGTACATTCCGAGGCTGAACAATAAATGAAATCCGGTACAAGAAAAAGCAACATGTACAGCGTCACGAACACAGACGGAGGTTTATCAAACAATCGCACACAAAGTAAACAATACAACAGGGGATCACACACCCAGCTGCACATTCCAAATACCAGCGTCGTCTGGTATAACTCAACAAAACATGTTCCCAGTAGTTAATCATCTTCGATTAAATGTAAAGAGATTAGTCACTTCGGCAAAGACTTCTCTCTCTCCCTCTCTCTCATGTGTGTGTGTGTATTTTTCTCCTTTCCATCCTTCCTCCCACACATGTACGTAAAAAACCGCATGCTCCCCTCCTCCCTCCTTCCCGCCACTGTGACAACGACACCTGGAAGACCAGTGTAGACGGTGCGATTGATCTCTTATAATTAACGTTCTAAGGGTGAGAATACAATAGGGTATCTCTTTTCTTTTCAGTCTTATGTGACATAAAATAGTGCAGTGACGTAATCTAGCCAAACTGGTTGGGGTTTTTTCAAGAAGGGTGAATAACGAGAAGCGAGTAGAACGCACTTGTAACACAACAGGACTGTAGCCTGGTTTCTTATCATTGCATGGTGCTTCACGACACAGGCGACTGCAAAGTTTTCGCTAGTGCTGCTGGGCGAGGGACTGACAGATACAACTGCAAGATATCGCTTTACAGATTTTTAAAAGTGCCAAACACTATGGTTAGGATATGCTCTATTCAGCAGTTAAGCCAGTGGTCTGTGCTAGAAACCAAAGACCAGAAGTACCTATAGGTGCATAGGTTTTTCCGGGTACTCGGATTCAGCTAGGTACTCCCGGACACCCACTCACATCAGACAGCCAGGGTCACGTGATTCCACACAAAACTTCGCAATTTTAAGACTTCCTTTTCATGTTAGTATATAAGAAGGGGCGCCTGGCTTTCATCTATCTCTCTCCAAGGGGCATCCAGACCCTGGTTTGAATAAATGTGAGTAAATCCTATTCTTCGTACTAATTAAACACTTATAATGAATGCAAGTAGATCCCATTTTCATGCTAATAAACACGTTTATTTCCTGAGTACTTGAATACATTACAGATGTAAAAGATTGAACCTACTCCCTCCCTCCCCTTCTACAGTTACACTAGAAAAAGAGTCGCTTTATTTAAGGAACATTGTTCTGTAGCATAACTTTCGTTCCTTGAGATAAAGTTACACCCGAAATCTTTCTGTGTGAACCCTGTATGCATCTAAGATATTGAGTCTCACACGTTTTCAGTATTTAATATAGTCTGTGCACACATTTCTTCCCACATTGTTAAATATAATCGATTGCAAGCACACAGTCTATACAATAGTGTAAGTAGAACTCGGTCGATATCCACTTTATACTGAGAGCGCATTTAGGACTGTTGTGCCGGGTGTGAATCTCTCAATGTTTCCTGTGCAAGTATGTTTGGTGGAAAGCAATAGGTTGGGTTTTGTGCCATCTCGCAGTTTGAACACGAAAGCTGGGTGTATGACATCCAACACTGTGTGGTTTTTCTGAGGTTTGTTAATAGAAGTGTTAGGGATTGGAGGATGTTTTGAAGGTATTTAACAACGAATGACTGTTCTAGACAAGACTGGGGGAGTCATTTAGCTACTGGTCCAAAAATTGAGACATAATGCAATTAAAATCTCTCTGCCGGTTCCCTGTCGTGAAACGAGGCAAGGGAAGGTACTCTTCGTGCGAAAGGGAAAAGACTGTGTGGTGATCTCCTTTGCACTTCAATAGCTGTGTACATGAATTGTGAAGGGCATTGTAATATTTATTATTTCATTGTTTAGGCCTAAGTACAGGGTCGAAATATGGCCTATGCCAATCTGCGGGTGAAAAGAAAATCCCGTGCCGAATTTGGTGTGGGTCAGTTCATTTGCACTGTCCTCTGATTCTCCCGCCAGCACAAGTACCTGAGCGATCCCAGTTATTGCAGACCATGTCGTCGCTTCGATCGAGTCCTCCCGTCATCGGCGCGGTCCTTTTCATCGTCTTTTCGATCGCACGCGGCCACGTTCTGGTTCGGCCCTGTTACTCCCTGTTCGGACTGCTGCCCCACCCCACAGACTGCAGGCGCTACGTGGAGTGTGTGTGGGGCAAGCCTGTGGACAGGCCCTGTGCTCCTGGCACAGTGTTTAGCTTCCAGCTGCAGGTCTGCGTGTTTCCCTGGGACATCAAGGCGGACACGTGTTGGCGCTGTGAGTCGCTGGCCTGTCACACCCATCATCATCATCATCATCATCATCATCATCATCATCATCATCATCATCATCATCATCATCATCATCATCATCATCATAACATAGCAGTTCGCGCCGGAAAATGTTCCCAAATCATAAGGCAACGAGAAAACATTTATAGGCGCCCCTTTCCGTGTGGCAATTGCAGCAATTTTGTTGGTGGAGGTAGAAGATGTTAATATTAATGACGATAGTGATTGTTATGATGACGATAACCATAATGTAGACAGACCGGACCGCAACGGACCAGACTGCAAAACAGTATTTCATTTATATTTCATGCTAACTGTTGACAAACTTAAAGGAAGGTCTTTCGTGTTTACCTTCTGGCACCAGCCGTGGTCAACACATGCGCCACCAACCCCAGGGCAGTGATCCCACACCCAGCTAAGTGTCACCAGTACTACAACTGCAGCGGACACTCCACCCTCATCTACTCCCCGTACCCCTGGGGTCCGGACTCTGAGAACTTCTACCTGTTCGAGTGCCCATACCCTCAGTATTTCAACCCGATCACCTTGCAGTGTGACGACTATCGGAACGTCCAGTGTGGTCACAAATTCGAACCCTTGGACGGCTGTGAGTAAAGAGCTGCATTTTAAAAATTGTAACATTTTATCCACACATACCCGAGAAACAGAAAACCATCGGTTGCAGGAAATCATTCATGCAGTTCTATTAATAGGGCTCTAAAGAGTTTTCCGTGCCTTGCTTCATTTCTCCATTCCAGTCACAGCTGGGCACGCTCTCTGGCTGACTCTGTCATTACCCAGCCCCCCCCCCCAATTCTGTCTTGGGCTTTGTATCTCTGTCTCCGTATCTCTTTATTATGTTGTAACAATATATATCCCTCTATTTTCTGTCTTCTCGTCGTCCAAACACGTCGCCTTGTTTTTGTTGTCAGGTGAGTACACACAGTACCAGTGCAAGTTATCTCACTGCATACCCTGCTGGGTAAACTTACCAAGCTGTAAGGGTCTTCCTGATGGACAGAATGTCTGCGAAAACAGGGAGTGGACTCCACTGTATGCTCTGTGCGAGAACCAGAGATTTGTCAGCCGCAATTCATGCCCATCAGACGTTAGGCTCGGTGTTGCTCAGGTAAAATTATGATATAAACAATAATTCACATTTATATACTCAATCAACAGCTAAAATAAATAAAGGGGACGTATTTCAAGAAATAATCTCACCCTTCAGCAGACCTGTATATATTCAGCTTCATGAGGTGCTACACAGATTTCTCATGTCCTGCTTGTGTTAGCGTTTCTGACAATGGGTTCCTTGTCAGTAACCGATAAGCGACGTAACTCTTTGGATTTTTTAATGTGTGTTTCATATTTGTTTTGTGGCCTTTTTTAAAACAAATTGTAGTTGTTGCTGTAGTGTGCCGTAATCTATGACGGTGCAGGATATGCGTTTCCACTAACACTTTACAGGAACACTTTCAGGAAAATAAAATTCATGTCGAATGACTTTTTCCTTACTATTTCTGCCATACCAACGACCGTTGTCAACTCTCATGCTGTTCTGTTTCCGTTGCAGTTTTTCTCGCCAGACGCCAGAAAATGCGTGAGTCTGTACGAAGTTCCACGAGAGCATGGCGGGTACTTTCTCAACTGCACGGGCCGCCCTGACGGCTTGTACCCCGATGACGTCACCCGAAGACCAAATTTGTACTTCCGGTGCACCTCGCAGGCAACGACGGAAATCTCTTTGTGTCCGGCCGGACAGCTTTTTAATGCAGGCACTTCTTCCTGCTTATCATACTAGACTTTGATTGTAACGAGTGATCTGTTCAGTGTCAAGTGCTTAAAACAGGCTCCAACGAATTTACAATTCTTGTGCAGCAAGTCACAATGAACTGTGATTTTATACCTAAATTCACGTGAAATCCACATTGTTTCATTGTCGTTTTTGATATGCATCAATAGTTTCAGATGGAAAATAAATTTTGACTCCAAAAATAGAATTGTGCAGTTTGAAAATGATACTTGCGCGTCTCTGAGAGTATTTGCATAATAGCAGCCTGTCTGGTATGTGGGATGTTGCGTAGACACATCGAAAATCACGGCGAGGATTGTTTAGTTAACGTTTAGTGATCGCTGTAGCATTGACCGCGGATTTCTGACTGACCGTAAACTTGTGAGCGTATCCCTTCGTAAGATGCCGTTGATCGTTCATGTCGGCGTGGACAGTGTATGATGCCGCGTCCGTTAAACTGTTGGTAATGCCATCTGACTTAGTGTAATAATCGCGGTCGCCTTTGTGCACGAACCGTAATCGTGAACCATGGTGAGGAACATTGTTGCAAGCAGGATGCGGGCTTACGTTTTGCAGGGGAGGCTGTTGCATTGCGTTGGGTTGCGTTACGATTCAGTTTCCAGTACCTTTAGATTTCCTCCTTTGGTTCCACTGTTCCTGCTCCATCGACAACTTTTTCCTTCATCGACCGCATTCACCCGATCTCCTTCTGTCATCGCCTTGTCCCCCGCACCTCAACATCGCGGGTCGCGATAGTTTTTTCCTACATGTACTCTGGGGGTTATCATTAAGTGGTTCAGAGAAAGCTTACTGAAACACAGCGAGGCGTCACAAGGCATGCAACTTCTTATAGCTACAGCGAAGGAACCAAACCGTAGTGATGATAGCCCAGTGGTTAAAGACTCTATCGTATTTTTTTCTTTTGTTTTGAGGCATGACAGCGCGAATTTTTATAGCTACAGGGAACCAAGCAAAGCAAACTGATCATATTTTGTGGTAAAGACGCTAGGTTTTCACGATTCAATTTTACGGGTTCGATCCCCCCACCCCCCATGGAAACTTTCGATTTTTCGGTGGTAGGGTTAGGTTTTAGTATTAGGCAGGGGCTTCTGTTTGCCTGTATAAGTTGAAGTCTGTGTTTTCGGGTCAAACGGGATACAATCCGATTTCAAATCGGCTCGCTTAAGACTCGCCTAAGAGTATATGTAGTGGAAAAAAATTTGCATCCGGGTCTTCTCATGCACACGATACTGAGCTGCCACCACTGTCGTTCCGCATCACCGCCATTGAACATTACACAGCTGGGAACACGAAAACTGGAAATAAACTTTACCTCCTGAAAGGCTCAGTTCTCTCCCCTGAGGTATGCCTGGCGTGAGCTGTGATCAGGTATATAGTAACTCAGACTCAAAAGACAGGTCATTAACTCGCCTTGACGTGAAAGCTGAAAAGAAATATGTAATAAAAGAATAAAAGTCTATTCCTGTCTCTTGCCAATGACAAAAACAAAGTTTATTTCTTTCATCCGGGGTGGTGGTGGAGGGGGTAGGTATGGGGGGGGGGGTATGGGGGGTATTTGTTGCTTAACGTCCAGCCGCAAACTATGTGCTTATCAGGACGGTGTTGCTTAGACAAAGTTTACGTGCTGCCACACGTGGGACCGCCTCAGTCCCACCCAGTCACATTATACTGACACCGGGCCAACCAGTCCTTGTACTGTTTCCTGTAGTGCCAGGCGTCTGGGAGGGCAGCTACTAGATTGTCAATTTGTAAGTCTTAGGTATGACTCGGCCGGGATGCGAATCACCGACCTCCCGCCTCGGAAGCGGACCACTAGACCACCGAGGCGGTCGAGAGGGGTAGGTGGGTAGGTATGGAGAATGATACAATACAATACAATACAATACAATACAATACAATACAATACAATACAATACAATACAATACAATACAATACAATACAATACAATACAATACAAGCATTTCAAAGATTAGTTTATCTGTACTAAAGTGCATATCGTAAAAAGGGTGCATATGTATTTATTAGGAGACGATATTGATTAGAATTATGACAAAACGAGTTGTCTTGGCTGAAAGATTTTCTGTTTTGGTAGATAAGCAAATGGAGTAATTTGTAGACACTGGGGTGTTGTCCAAGGTATGTAGGTACGAGTTCGTTACGTTCATCGTTAAAGTTATCCGAGCAAAGTAGATAGTGGAACGCATCACCAATATCGTTTCTATTACGAAGTTCACACTCTGTCCTGTAGACACGTGCTGAATTCTTTGTGACTGGACTGAAAAACTGTTCGTTAATATTCGAAATTTAAGTAGCGGCGAAAAATGGTTAGAGGGTAACATTTTCTAGACTCAAATTTAAAAGATGTTTTAAACATTCTGCAGTTCATGTGCACGTGCTTTATGTTAATTTCGACATACCTTTATTTTTTAATACTGCACCTATTACCTTCTTTTAGTAAGTTTGCATGCGGAATAAATACGTTTCAATACATTCTTCTGCTCAAATAAAAGTTGATAATACAGTGGATTGAAAATATATGATCTTTATGGTCTATTGATACTGCCATCGTGCTGATGCAAGACGGTACATCCTTTGTCTTATGGGGGAGAACATTGGACAGTGCGGTTTACGGACGGTTCAAAGTGGCAAGCACAATCTTCCAAACCGAAGGGCACGTAGACGGCGAACCTGGTTAGATAATTGTTAGGCGCGGTTAGGACACGCTCTGTTTAACTTCACGGCAGTTAAGCCATTGGTCTGAGCTACAAACCAAAGACCTACAGGTGTGTAGGCCATCTAGGTATTCATCTATAAGCCAGACCGGATATGACGATTCCCTTAGCCACTCCCGGACACCTACTCACATCAGACAGCCTGTCACTGGGGTCCACACAATACTACGCAATTTTGAGACTTCCTTTTTCATGTTAGTATATAAGAAAGGGTGCACCGGGTTTTGTCCTCAAGGGACATCCAGACACCGGTTTGAATACATGTAAGTAAAAGCCATTCTGTGTGCTAGTCTTAATCTCGCTACTAGTCCAAGATTGTTTTTAAAAATTGGCATTTAAATCTTTCCTCACCAAAACCGTATCTGCTGGCTATAACTCAGTAACGTTTCGTCGGGGAGATTATTGGTTTCAGTGTCAACAAGAGGTTATACTTCCCGATTCTATGGGCTACCCTTCTTGAAGCACCACTCCAGTAGATCAAGATTTGAGTGATAAATATGTCGGTAGATACGCAGTCCATAAGCAGCATTAACTAAATGCTTTCCTGCAGTCAGACAGCAGCAACAACGCACGATCTGCAGCCGTGTTTCTATGAGAGAGAAGGGTGCTTGCATATATTTAAAGTTGTTCTGGTAAAATTTTATAGTTGCGTTTCAGCTGTTCCTCTGTTTACATTACCTTGACTAAGTGCGCCGTGGCCTAAAATGTTCTGAGTTCTGAATTCTTTGTTCTCCCTCTCTCTTCTTTCTCTTTCTCCTTCTCTCTTTTTCCTATGTGCGTGCGTACGCGCGTTCGTGTGCGCAAGGTTGGGTACGTGTTCCGCTTACATACAGACCCTTTAGTTTCTCTTCAATAACTTGCCTTCAGGGATTAATGATGTAATACGATAAACAAGATGGAATGGGAAGGAGTTTGATCACTTGCGGAAAGGCGCGCCACTTCAGGCAGTACATCGTGGTCGTTCCCAAAGTCCCTCTGTCTACCTCCCGACGCAATGAACTGGACAGTCGTAAAGACAGTTAAAGACAGTGTGGTCGTGGTGACAACCGAAAACATATTATGTTACTTCGTGTAACTCAGTCTTGAACACGGATGTGTGAAGTTTTACTGTGAGAACATTTTTAATTTAAAACACGGCACGAACCCTTTTAACTTAAATAGCGGCAACTGTGCATTTTCGTTTTACGACTGAATTCCTGCACTTTGTCACATGTTGCGGTATTTACTTCATGTGTAAACATGTTCGTTATGTACTAGCTAGGGGACCAGGAGCTGCCCGGGTTTATCTTAACCCGCCCACCCCTACCCCTTCTGTAACCTCCACCCATACCCCTTTACTAACCCACAGCCCTAACCCCTAACTCTTCCCTAAACACTACACTTAATTACCTGTTGTCAAGTGAGGCAAGGGAAAGTACTCTTCACACGAAAGGAAAAGACTGGTGATTTCCCTTTCAGGTTTATAGCTGTGTACATGACTTGTTAATGGCAATCGTTAGTTTTCTTGTCGTCTTTAATTCATGTCACTGTCCTCTGATTTTCCCGCCAGCACAAGTACCTGAGCGATCCCAGTTATTGCAGACCATGTCCTCGCTTCGATCGAATCCTCCCGTCATCGGCGCGGTCCTTTTCATCGTCTTTTCGATCGCACGCGGCCAGGTTCTGGTTCCCCCCTGTACCTCCCTGTTCGAACTGCTGCCCCACCCTACAGACTGCAGCCGTTACGTGGAGTGTGTGTGGGGCCAGCCTGTGGACAGGCCCTGTGCTCCTGGCACAGTGTTTAGCCTCCAGCTGCAGGTCTGCGTGTTTCCCTGGGACACCAAGGCGGACACGTGTGGACGCTGTGAGTCGCTGGCCTGTCACACCCACTTCCGGTTTGGCTAGAGAATGCTTTTAAAACAGAACAGCAGTTGTAGCAGAACAGAACAACAGTCGTAACGGCACAACACGTGCCGAGATAATTTTCCGATGATGATGATGGATGATGGATGATGGATGATGGATGATGGATGAAGGATGAAGGATGCTGGATGGATGGTGGATGGAGGAGGATGGAGGAAGATGGATGATGATGGAGGATGGAGGAGGATGGAGGATGGAGGGTGATTGATGATGGATTATTTGCATTTTATGCTAACTGCTGACAAACTGCTTTATTAAAGAAGGGTTTTCTATTTTTACCTTCGGGCACCAGCCGTGGTCCACATATGCGCCACCAACCCCAGGGCAGTGATCCCACACCCAGCTAAGTGTCACCAGTACTACAACTGCAGCGGACACTCCACCCTCATCTACTCGCTGAAACCCTGGGGTCCGGACTCTGAGGAATTCTACCTGTTCGAGTGCCCATACCCTCAGCTTTTCAACCCCCTCACCTTGCAGTGTGACGACTTCCGGAACGTCCAGTGTGGTCAGAAATTCGAGCCCTTGGACGGCTGTAAGTGGGAAAACATTTTTTTAAAAAACAGTATCGTTTTATCTTCATGTGATGGAGCAGGTTCACTCCGTAAGTTTCCCTCTCTCTCTCTCTCTCTTCCCAACAAAGGCAGGTTTTCGTCCTCTGCATGTGTTTATTTGGAACCGCCACCGATGCTGCTGCCCGACGGCTCTGCCTACATGGTTCGTCTCCCCATTGCACTCTGCCCTTCATCTCTCAGCTTTGTCCGGTCCCACTTTTATCGGGTAGGGGGCGGACCGCAACGGGGCACTGTCGGGGCCAACAGCACCTAGCTGGCGTACATGCGTTGGATGCCGAATTTTGTGTTGGTTGCATGCACAAGACTAAAGATTAAAAAACAGAGAATATATGTACACGAACATGAAAATATGCGATAAATAGAGTGCGTTCTGCTCTTCCTGTTAGTGTTGAGGAAAGTTAAGTAGAGTGAGAAGGAAATAAAGATAATTACGTTAAAAGGAAATTTCACTAGCTATTGTGAAAAGAAAAGGATAAGAAATATGCCTACAAACTAACCTAATCTATTAAGACGTTGGGTGAGTTTAGTATCTACTGAAAGAGTATATCGAGTAGAATCAGAGGATGTTAGTTGTTAGTATCTGTAACTATCCTAGAAGGATATAGAAACGTTTAAAGAGAGTGAGCATAGCACAGCACGCTGTAAGATGGCACAGTGCGTCACAGCCGCGTTCGCTGTGGCTGTCAGCGTGATGGCCAAAACCGTCTCCGTGATGGCTGCGCCCATCACATTCAGTTACCAAAGAAACCGCACACGTTTGAAGGAAATTCTACGTGCAATCTATTAATAGGGCTTTGATGAGAGTTACACCCCCCCCCCACCACCACCACCACCACCTTGTTCCTTCCTGTCTTTCCTAGTTTCCTCTTTGCAGTCAGGGTCAACCTCTTTGGTTGACTGTGTCTGCACCCCCCCCCCCCAGTTCTGTCTCAGTCTCTGTATCTCTGTCGCCACATCCGAGTATTATACTGTAACAACATCACTTCTTTCTTCTTTCTTCTTATCGTCTAAACACGTCGGCTTGTTTTTGTCGCCAGGTGATTACACGAAATACCAGTGCCCGGTAGCCCACTGCATACCCTGCTATGTGTACTTCCCTAGCTGCAAGGGTCTGCCTGATGGACCGAATGTCTACCAAAACAGGGAGTGGACTCCTTACTATGCTGTGTGCGAGAACCAGAGATTTATAAACGGCAGTACATGTAAATTCGACGCCAACCTTGGTGTTGCTCAGGTAAACCATTATGTAAACAATCATCCTCATTTAATTCTTCTGCAAACCCTAAAAAGAAATAAAGGGACGGAAGTTTTGAAATAATCTCTCCTTTCACCAGCCATTTACATTTTGTAGCTTAACGAGGTCCTACACTGATTTCTCATGTTCTGCGTGTGTTAGCGTCTCTGACAGTGGGACATGCATTCCTCCTCTTCGTACGATATGAGAACGTAACTTTCTGTATGTTTTGAAATTTGTCGATTGATTGTTAGTTTTTGTTGGTTTGTTGTTGTTCACTGTTCTTGTTTTTATGTATTTGTTCCTGTTGGTAGTGTGGCATACTGTATAACTGTGCAGCGAATGCTCTGCTAACAAAACTTTACAGAAACACTACAAGCAAAATTAAATAACATTAATGTACGATACATTTATTTATGGTGTTGAAACTGAATATCCATGCAATTATTTATCACAAGTAGATGGTTCTGTAAACAAGCATCATGTTTAGAGAAAATTCATCTATCGTTGAAGGGATATGCACCCGCTAAAACGATTCTCCTTGTGCTCGTGATGAAACGCTAACCGCTACTCCGCCAAATTTATCGACAATTACCGTGTGCCTGGAAATAAAGAATGTTGTGAAAAATATATGCTACTTTAGATAGTTAGATTTACTGCTGACTGTTTCCTACAGCAGAAACCTTTCCAACCATTCAATTAGAAGAAGTGTAAAAATCTAAACAGTAAGAAAAACTTTCATGTAAAACCTCATACAAGCCATTCTGCTACATAGCTTTTACCTCATGTTTCGTAAGACTCTTATAAACATATTTTATAAATATATATAACAACATGGTGTTATTCGACATTTTCCCACAAGGTTCATATTCACAAAACCTAATACTGGACATAATGACGAGCAGTCTCAACATTCTGGTTCTGTTTCCGTTGCAGTTTTTCTCGCCAGACGCCAGAAAATGCGTGAGTCTGTACGAAGTTCCACGAGAGCATGGCGGGTACTTTCTCAACTGCACGGGCCGCCCTGACGGCTTGTACCCCGATGACGTCACCCGTAGACCAAATTTGTACTTCCGGTGCACCTCGCAGGCAACGACGGAAATCTCTTTGTGTCCGGCCGGACAGCTTTTTAATGCAGGCACTTCTTCCTGCTTATCATACTAGACTAGTTGTTGGTTGTAACCAGTGATCTGTTCAGTGTCAAGTGCTTAAAACAGGCTCCAACGAATTTACAATTCTTGTGCAGCAAGTCACAACGAACTGTGATTTTATACCTAAATTCACGTGAAATCCACATTGTTTCATTGTCATTTTTGATATGCATCAATAGTTTCAGATGGACAATAAATTTTGACTTCAAAAATAGAATTGTTTGGTTTGAAAATGATACTTGCGTGTCTCGGAGCGTATTTGCACAATAGTAGATATGACGTACTAGAAGGCTGGAAGGCAATTCAACCCAGACGCTCTTAATGAAAGGAAACTTGGATACCTTTATCGTTGTCAGTTACTGCAGTAGCTGAATCATGGTAACTTTGTTTACACGTAAGCACAACGATCTGTTTACAATGCACATATAATATAAATCTATTACAGGCCCCATACGAAACTGTATAATTTCCAAAATGTCACCTTCAAGAATGAGAGAACGTGTTTAGACGCAAAACGTTTAAAACGGTTAACTAATTTTTGCATACTCAGATACTGTTAGGCGGACTCCAACGAAAAACAGAAACTTTCTTTCTTTCCCTCTTGGTTTCCCTCTTGCTTTCCTTCTGTCCTTCCTTCTTTCTATCTGTTATTCTGTCTGTGGTTGTCTCTCTTGACTGTGGTTGGTTGGTTGGTTGGCTGGTTGGTTGGTTGGTTGGTTGGTTGGTTGGTTGGTTGGTTGGTTGGTTGGTTGGTTGCTTGGTTGGTTTGGAGAGAGTGACCGAATGAGGTTACACAGACCAGCTTTGGTCGTATGGAACAGTGGATGACTGCCCCATGTCTGATTCTAATTAAGATCTTTCCCTCGGGTTCAGTCGAATGAATCGAATAGACACTGGTTGTTTGTTAGAGAAGCATCCGCTGTTTGAATGGACACATTGTCACATCTTCTGAAGAGAGGAGATCTTGGTTTCGTCTGTCGTCTGGGCAGACCTCAAGACGTCCCTGGCTTTCGGTCGCTAACAGCAGATCCAGCCTTAACTAACAGGCAGCCTGTGTGGTATGTGGGATGTCGCGTAGACATTCGAAAATCACGGCGAGGAATGTTTCGTTAACGTTTAGTGATCGCTGTAGCATTGACCGCGGATTTCTGACTGACTGTAAACTTGTGACCGTATCTCTTTGTGAGATGCCGTTGATAGTTCATGTCGGGCGTGGACAGTGTGTGATGCCGCGTCCGTTAAACTGTTGGTAATGCCATCTGACTTAGTGTAATAATCAGTTAATTGCGGTCACCTTTGTGCACGAACCATAATTTGAACCATGGTGAGGAACATTGTTGCAAGCAGGATGCGGGCTTACGTTTTGCAGGGGAGGCTGTTGCGTTGCATTATGTTTCAGTTTCCAGTGCCTTAAGATTTCCTACTTTGGTTCCACTGTTCCTGCTCCATCGACAACTTCTTTCCTCCATCGACCGCATTCACCCGATCTCCTTCTGTCATCGCCTTGTCCCCAGCACCTTCACATCGCCGGGTCGAGATATTTTTTTCCTACATGTACGCTGGGGTTATCCTCAAGTGGTTCAGACTGATGTTTGCAAATCAGAGAAAGCTTACTGAAACACAGGAGACGTCAGAAGACACGCAACTTCGTATAGCTACAGCGAAGGAACCAAACCGTAGTGATGATAGCCCAGTGGTTAAAGACATCGGTTTTCCGCTATTGACTGGTTGCCGGTTCGAACTCTGTCTTACATTTTTTTCTGAGGCATCACAGCGCGAATTGCTATAGCTGCAAAGACCAAATGAAGATAGCCCTGTGGTAAAGACGCTAGGTTTTCACGATTGAATTTTACGGGTTCGATCCCCATACTTTTTTTTTTTTTTTTTTTTAATGGTCAACACATGATACATTCTGGGTGTGACATTTCCTCAATAGTAATTTACATACTATACACTTCAAGTATACTATCACATCAATAATTATCGACATATATGTTACGAATTCAGTCCCGCATTGTTGGAGACCGCGACCGTACAGATGAAGAATCAAACATAATAGGTACTGGAGGTGTACGTAAACACACAGAAAGGAGGAAAGAGAAGAGAGAAAGGGTAAAGACACGACAAACAGAATAAAAGGGAATTTCCACTTCTTATAAATGTCTGACTGGTGCATATGAAGTGTGTGAGTTGGGCGGATGTATCTCCAGGTCAGCATGGGGACTATCAATCGAAGACGAAATTTTTGTAAGGTAGCCAGTTTTGCCAAAAAATGTCTATTTTACAGTTCATTTGGTGGGAGTATTTTCCTGTCCAGTATCTTGCTTGCACTTCTTTCATGAAAGAAACAAAACTGATGCGTTTATCTAAACATTTGCATCGATAAACGTGAAATTTAGCCATAAGTAAAATCAAATCAAAAGTCT
>SMGT01007356.1:672518-724129 GCA_004794575.1 Lanistes nyassanus
CCCCCCCCCCCACACACACATTTTTTCATCCTCCAATCTCTGGCTTGTGGCAATGGTGATGGTTTTGGTGGATGATGATGATAGTAATGAAAAAGAAGACAACGATTCCAGTAATAAAAGACTGTGCAGACCAACTTCAACAATTTCATTTACACTTCATATTATCTGTTAAAAACACTACGGCGCCGTTTCTGCTTGTTATTGTCATGCACCAGCTTTGGTCAAGGCTTGCGCCCTCAACCTGACTGCAGTGTTCCCACACCCAACTAAGTGTCACCAGTACTACAACTGCAGCGGACACTCCACCCTCATCTACTCCCCGTACGCCTGGGGTCCGGACTCTGAGAAGTTCTACCTGTTCGAGTGCCCATACCCTCAGTATTTCAACCCGCTCACCTTGCAGTGTGACGACTACCGGAACGTCCAGTGTGGTCACAAATTCGAACCTTCGGATGGCTGTAAGTGGAAGGTGGCATTTAAAAAATAGTATCATTTTGTCTTCATTTACCAGAAAAGCTTCATACGTCTGAAGGAAATTATACGTTCAGTCTGTAACTGGGGCTCTGGTAAGATTTACCTCCTCTTGTTCTTTCCTATCTTACTTTCTTCATTCCAATAAGTGTCACCTTTCTGGTTGACTTTCTGCACTCGCCAAGTTATTGTCTCTCCCTTTCCAAGAATTATGGTATAACAATATGAATTGATCTGTTTCCTGTTTCCTGTCGTCTAAACAAGTCGTAGTGTTTTTGTCGCCAGGTGAGTACACACAATACCAGTGCTAGTTATCTCACTGCATACCCTGCTGGGTATACTTACCAAGCTGTAAGGGTCTTCCTGATGGACAGAATGTCTGCGAAAACAGGGAGTGGACTCCATTGTACGCTCTGTGCGAGAACCAGAGATTCGTAAACAGAAGTTCATGTCCTGCCAATGTTAGCCTTGGCGTCGCTCAGGTAAAAATATGGTGTAAACATACAGCAATCCTCATTTAATACGCAATGAAAAGCTACAAAGTTGTAACAAGTAGACGGCTTTGTAAACCAAGTTCAAAGGAAATAAATCAGCCGTTTAAGGGATCTGAACCCGCTATCCCGATTCTCCTGGTACTGGTGAAAACAACACTAACCGTTTTCTGTCACACTACCTTAATCACAATGAGAGTGCGGCTGGGAATAAAGAATTCAACCAAAAAATATGATACTTCTCATATACATATATATCACATGATGTGGGTCGATATTTTCTCACGGAGCAGTTGTTCATATTCACAGGACTTAATACGTGTGACGTAACAATGTCTATTGTCAGGTCTTATACTGTCTTGTTTGCATCTGCAGCTGTTCTCTCCAGACGCCAGAAAATGCGTGAGTCTGTACGAAGTTCCAAGAGAGCATAACGGGTACTTTCTCAACTGCACAGGCCGCCCTGACGGCTTGTACCCCGATGACGTCACTCTCAGACCAGATTTGTACTTCCGGTGCACCTCGCAGGCAGCGACGGAAATCTCGTTGTGTCCGGCCGGAAAACGTTTTGATGAAGGCTCCTCTTCTTGCTTCTAACCAGACCAGTTAACGAGTGATTGGTTCAGACCACATAAGCTCCAATGAAATTTCATTTTTTTTATACTGCATGTCGTATTGAACTTTAATTTCTGTGCAAAAGTTCTGGTAAAATCCATATTCTTTTACTGTCGTATTTCATGTGCATCAATAATTTCGGTTGGCAAGCACATTTTGATCTGAAAATAAAATGTTTTACTGTGAAAAATAAATATGTTCGTCTCTGAGCGAATTCGGGTATTTAATGTATGTGAAGTACCAGAAGGAGTTTGAAGAATACGTACGTCAAAACATAATGAAATTTGCCTACTGTATCGTTGTGAGCTATTGCAGTAGCTGAACTGAGCCTTGCTTACAGCAAATTCGTTTACACGTAAGCACCACGTTCTATTCACGACGCACATATAAAACATAAATCCATAACCGAACGACCGGCAGCGTATCTTTTCTAGAAAGTCACCTTCAGAGATGATTACTTGGGTGGTTGGTTATTGGTTGCGGCAAACTGGGTGCAGACTAGACTGGGGATGTGGGTCCTATTACTATGCACTGAAAGAACTACAAGACTAATGGCTGCAGTAAGATGGCCAGTGTGGACGGGTAGTTTAATATGTGGGTAGAATGAAGTTGCACAATGTATAACTGGAGGAAATAATCAGGTTTCGAACCAGCAGCATCCCACCTGCTTGTACGCAGGTCTACGAAGTGAACTATCCAGGTCCCCTTCTGAGATGACCGAAGCTAGAAAGTCACACGACCACTCTCACAATTGACATTCACCACGCGACCTACATTCTGTTTTACCTATATTTTAACAGTTGCTTTGGAGCCAGTCAGTCGATATTCATGTACTGGACCGAACACAAATGCAAATCGGTCTAAAATGCAGGGGTGGGGTTATGAGCTGTGTTAATCATTCTTTATTTTTCTGCCCTCATAGAACCTTCCATAATTATTCTATATCCCCTGGGAGCAAACCTGCCCTTTTATCTTAACGTGAAGCCCAGGCGTGTCTGTTTAACTGGTCTTAATAGGAACACTTAGCGTACATCATGTTTACTGGTTGTGATGCTCAAGTATGGGAACAAGAAGGTGACGTACCCTTCCCCCAAGCAACATTTCACAAGCGAGCGGACGCGCGGAATAGTCAGCAGGCCAATCAGAAACGAGAGAAAGTGAACTCTGAGCTGTACTCACTCGCTTTAAACAATGTAGAGCTAGTCGACTGTGTGGTTTTGAGAGAGCATGGGTGAGTGGGAACAGTGCAGGCAGGCCGACAACAGATCGCGCTAGATTGAATAAAAAGTGTATTTCGACTGCAAGTTCAGACTGGGGGACCTCTTTGTCGGAGCGAATGAAGGGTTGCAGGCAATTGGGAGGTACAGAACCTGGAAGAGGGGCAAACAGAACCGGATATGTGTGTGGGTTGTAAAAGGGGGAATACGCCAGCTCACAGTCGGGAATATAGCATATCACTACCCCCCACCCCATAACACTGGTGTTAATTGGAAACCTGGAAACACTTCTTTTACTCGATCTCAATGTGAAGCCATTTTGTGTCGATGCTGATTCATGGAAAATCACATTAGCAAATCCTTTTTTCGACTATTCACGTTATGAGAGGAAGTGTTGTTTTGTAAGCTTTTCTGCGAATATTTTCTATGATACCCCAATAAATCTGAGAGCAGGCGGACATGGGACACTGTAAAGTCGTCCTTCAGCCTTTTTCAGATAATATGATATGAATCTTTCGTGTGTATTTGCTAGAAGCAAGCAAACAGGAAGGAGTCCTTAAGTCTTTTTCAGATAAAATGATATAACTCCTTGGTTTGCCTTTGTTAGAAGGAAGCAAACACAAAACTGTCCTTCACCCCTTTTCAGATAATATGATATAATTCTTTCGTGTGCCTTTGCTAGAAGGAAGCAAACACACAGAAAAAACAAACAAAGCAAAACAAAAACCCAGTTGCTTTTTTCGGAAAGAAGCTTTCCATAAAACGGATAGCAGAAGTTAGCACGAGGAGAAAGATCGTGCGAAACAAATAGTCAAGTAGAACACTTTGCGCTTGTTTCACTTCTTGCAATTGGAAAATGAGTTCCTGGACAAAGTACCAGTGCACCATGTAAACACCTGACTGTTGCAAGCGTTGAAACACTGCTGGGTGTTACTGGAGGTTATCTGAGAATCACGGGTTCTTCAAACAAAATAATTTTTTTTTTGGAAAGATATGGTTGCACTGTATTGTTCTGTGAGATGTTTACACTTGGAAAATAACACTTGAGGGTGGAATTTATGACTTTTTAATTTGAAGTCGATTCAAGCCACTGGCAACAGGATTCATCCTTCCCGCAGCCCCTACCCCAACATACCATTCACAATGAAATGTCTTGGTCACGTGACTCCAGCCATAGCTAATTCTCGCTAAGTTCCGGATTGCGTTTGTATAAAACGCTGCGCTCACACTGTCTCTCCATGCAATTTCAATATCATCACCCGTCTGTCAGCAACCGTCTTTCAACCATCGATTGGAGAAGATACTGAGTAACTTATTTTATTCGCTTGATAGCTATACCGTTCTCATTCCGAATTACGCACATTGCTAAGCGATTTCTTTACAAAGGTCTGTGGGACCGGTAGTGTTCAACTAGTTTTCGCTTACGTTATTGTAGTTTAGGTCTGTTTTAGGATAGTTCGTTTGCAAACATTTTCCTTGAGAAAAAAAATTCCATTGATGCATTCGTTTTCTGGGGTTTAACAGCATGATTCTCTGTGTGCAATGTTGACAATCTGGCGTTCTTATAATAGCTTGCCTGACAAGGTCTAGGCAGATGGTTCTCATGCCAAATGATCACTGCGTCTGGCAGAAAACGATGCTTCAAAGTCCCTTAGAGCAGAGGAATGAGAGAAGCAAAACCTTTCTAAATTTGCATGTTTATTCTCTACTGAAAACACCTGTTTGCAATCTTCACAGCTACGCAATAACTTGGTATTAAAGAATGAACTCTTCTTTATTCCAAAGTTTAGGAAAGGGGGAACTCGAGAACTATTCTTGTTTTTATCAGTATTGCTCACCGACACAACCATGTTACTGCAGGCAATGTCGTGTCGGTCGTCTTCTGTTATCGGCGCTGTCCTTCTTGTTGTCGTCTGTGTGGCGGGAGGCCAGAGTGTGACTCCTTCCTGTTCCTCCCAGTTTGGACTGTTCCCCCACCCCACAGACTGCAGCCGTTACGTGGAGTGTGTGTGTGGCCAGCCGGTGGACAGACTTTGTGACGCGGGTAACATTTTCAGCCCAGGTCTCCAAACCTGCGTGGTTCCGACAGGCAACCAGGTCGATGAGTGTGGTCAAGGTAAGTTTGCTGCCGAACAGAGTGCAGCTTGCATTCAGAAAAAAGCTGCTCGTGTGACAGACTCGGATATTTTACATTCAGTGGAGGTTCGGTTGCCCAGGGAAAAAATCCCAGCAGCTGTGAGTACAGCGACAAGCTGAAAGAAAAACAAACTCTAGTAATCTAATGGTGGTGCTCGCAAAAGTACACTGCTTGGAAAAGCGCAGTATTTGTACAACTATGAGAAAACAGGATTTTTGTCATGCGCTAGTTCCCGGCTTGTTGCAGTGGGGTTGGTTGTGGTGGATGATAATGAAGAAGAAAAAGACGAGTACGATGATAAAACACTGGGTAGGTCACTTTCAACTCTTTTATTTACATTTCATATTATCTCCAACAAAAAAAATACTGACGGCCCCGTGTATTTTCTTGTCATTGTCATGCCCCAGGTGTTGTCAAAGCATCCACCGCCAACCCCGGGGCAGTGATCCCACACCCAGCTAAGTGTCACCAGTACTACAACTGCAGCGGACACTCCACCCTCATCTACTCCCCGTACCCCTGGGGTCCGGACTCTGAGGAATTCTACCTGTTCGAGTGCCCATACCCTCAGCTTTTCAACCCCCTCACCTTGCAGTGTGACGACTTCTGGAACGTCCAGTGTGGTCAGAAATTCGAGCCCTTGGACGGCTGTGAGTGGATTACTATTTTATTTTAAATAGCGTCATCTTATCTACGATGGCCCGAAAACGTGCGCAGAAAATCATGCGCGTGGATAATGTCCACCTTGTCTCTCCTTGTATTTCTTTAATTTCTTGTCTCAGTCATTTTCTTTTGTTGATTCTATTTTGGCTTTCTTGCCCCTTCCTCCTCTCTCAGTCTGTCTCCACATCTGTGGTAAATTATGTTTGTATCTGCGTGCGTGTGCCGCAGGTTGACCCTTGTAAAAACATGCTTGCATGCAATGCCACACTGACCGCACGTGACGTTGGAACACAAGATGCCTTTCTCCATTCACCCACTCTACCGTGCTGCACACGCTCCTGAGGTGGCATGCATGAGCGTTCATAGCTGCTTTTCCGGCCATAAGAGAGGTCGTAAGGCCCATTCGCCCTGTGTATTTTACGTTTCAACCTTACATATAAATAGGGGATAAAAACGTTCATGCATGCCAGCCCCGATACAGCTTGCCAGCATCCACCTTTTGGTCTTACGCCCAAAGACGATCTAGTGATTCGATTCACATTTTCGTGTTCAAAAAACCGCAGGTATATGATCGATGATAAAACTATAACATTCAGATAACTAAACAAGAGGTACACGAGAGAAGATATAATGGACTGGTCAGAGATAGTTGAACTATCCGTATCGTCTCATTTCTCATATTTTTACGTATATACCTACCACCTGACGATCCTATCTCTCCAGAGTTAGAAGTATTTGTGGCAGAATTAAAAAGCGTCCCACGATTTATATTTCTAATTTTGCGTTACTTATATTGTCAAACTGATCTTTGTTTTCCCGACAGGGATTTTAAAGAAGTCATCTCACCGTAACGTAGATTAATACGAGGGATCCCCTTCATATCCTTATCGCCTTTTGCACACCTTAGCTCGGAATACCCGCCTACCCCTTCGGAAGACTTTCTCTTCTCGCTGTTCAGCTCTCCACGCCGCGCCTGGAAGTTTCTGATCAAAACGTACTACTATAGTCATGGCTGACCGCCAATGTAACATTGCGTTGCGACCTTACCTACCCGCGTTGTGACAACGAGGAGAGATTTATTTCCTCTCTTCTCTGTATCTAAACACATCGCCATCGTTTGTCGCCAGGTGATTACACGCAATACCAGTGCCCGGTAGCCCACTGCATACCCTGCAATGTGTACTTCCCTAGCTGCAAGGGTCTACCTGATGGACCGAATGTCTACCAAAACAGGAAGTGGACTCCTTACTATGCGCTGTGCCAGAGCCAGAGACTTATAAACAGCAGTACATGTCCAGCCAAATTTGGTGTTTCTCAGGTAAGCCATGACGTAAATAATAATAATGTTTATTTAGTTCTTAACTGAACTTAAGCATATGTTTTAAAAATGCGGTTTGCAAGTTTTTGTTGATTTGTCGTTTGCATTGTGGTTGTTTTCAGTGGTGTTGTGCTCTTTTCAAAAATGCATTGTTTAAAGAAAGTTTAAAATTCAGCGAAAAACAAAAGCAGGTCCTCTCTCTCTCTCTCTGTTGTTAGCTTCACATAGCCGTATTATTCGTGCACATATCAAACTGAATTGATTGGATATTTTCCCGCAGGGAACTTATTCATTTTCACAGAACTTAACCTTGGGGCCATAATAACAAGCAGTGTCAAATCTCTGGTCTGGTTTCCGTTGCAGCTGTTCTCGCCAGACGCCACAAAATGTGTGAGTCTGTACGAAGTTCCACGAGAGCATGG
The DNA here is from genome assembly GCA_004794575.1 of Lanistes nyassanus. Classification (NCBI taxonomy): domain Eukaryota; kingdom Metazoa; phylum Mollusca; class Gastropoda; order Architaenioglossa; family Ampullariidae; genus Lanistes; species Lanistes nyassanus. The sequence goes on from SMGT01007356.1 coordinate 679,853, forward strand.
CGGGTACTTTCTCAACTGCACGGGCCGCCCTGACGGCTTGTATCCCGATGACGTCACTCTCAGACCAGATTTGTACTTCCGGTGCACCTCGCAGGCAACGACGGAAATCTCGTTGTGTCCGGCTGGAATGGTTTTTGATGCAGGCTCTTCCTCCTGTGTGTCTAACTAGACATGAAGCTGTTGTTCGTAACGAGTGATCTTTCAATGTCGTGAGTCTGTACAGTACCCAGCGAACTTTCCCTTGTCATGTTTGCTTTAGGCGTTAAATCGGTGTAATCTTGTTATTGATTTTTTTTTTGTTTATTAACTACAATTCCTGAAGAACCTTTAAGCCTGATGTTACAATAACAAAGAGTACAATACAGTACAATAAATCCAATTATCTAAGAAAGTAAAAATAATATCATAAAAAACAACAGAGTAAACTAGTACACAATTGGTATACCAAACACCATTAACAGGGAGCACAACTACTATTTAAAAAGTAAGGTAATGAGGATGAGTTTGGTTAAACTTCCTAGATATTCTTTGATGTTATGTTCATTCATTTTTAATGCCGTTTAAGCAAGTTGCTGCTGTTTGAAATAAAAAGGCAGAAAGTTTTTCCGACTGTTTTGTAGAATTGGATGACAGCACGATTCATTCCCGATTTCGTTCTGGGGACACCACATATTCTTTCGTCTCCGGTGCTCCGGTAGACGTGAATTGCACAGACTAGCTGGGATCTGGCAATTATCTGTTTCTTCCTTATTCACGACAAACCTGTTATTCGCTTTTATTTTATAAGAGAAAATTCTGATGGAAAATAGAATTATTCATGTAAAATTAACTGGAAATGTTACGTCACCTGAGCTTAAGAAGCACTGTAGACACAGGCGTGGATGGTTTCAAAAGAGAATTTTGTTGTGTCACCCAGACAAATTATTGAGCCTGTACCTGGTGCAGCTCACCCCATGCACCAGTCGCATTTATTTCCGCAGGATAATGAGTCTCTCCAGCACTCTTTACTACAAAAGACACGGAAAAAATCTCACGTGAAAATTACGCATTCGCCGAATTGTTTAAGAATCATTCGGTCATTTAAAACTTATCATGGAGCGCGAAATGTAAACAACATTGAAAATGGTGCGTCTGTTTTATATCTAATAACACAGCTGAATTTTGTGTGTGTGTGTGTGTGCGCGTGTGTGTGTGTGTGTGTGTGTGTGTGTGTGTGTGTGCACCAGTATATATGTGTGCATATGGGGACAAACAAGCCGTCAAACAGTCATCTTATTACTTTACGTCAATGACTTAGAGTGCAGGTCATACTAACATAGCAGATGTCACGTTTTACAAGCAAACTTGAAAAGTAAGTGGCGCTGACTCGACACGAGGAGTTCTTTGAATGAATGTCCACGAACATGGGTGGGGCCTTTGCTGTATTTGCGAAACCCTGTGTCCTACACATGATCTGTGAATGCGGGGTGGGTGGAGAGCGAGAGGAAGTGCAGAGATTGAAAAGACACTTGTGTAAACGTGCATTTGTTCGTGTTAATGTCAGTGCGCGCGGACGTAGAAGGGAGTGGTAGGTACAGAAGGAACAAGGCTGCCGTTATAGGATAAGCTATACAGGCGACTACTTCGTCACGGTTCACTGAACAAGCAGCTGACAAACACTGCGGGTTTCCTGCACTTTGCCATCCATGTAAAATTTTCTTTTATATCCGTCACATGACGTGCACTAGATACGTTCCCCTTACCTTACAGTCTGCAGTTCGCTCGTGGATCCCACCTGCCACTTCGTGCTGATCATCTGCTGAAGATTTGCTAAAGAAAAATGTAAGCTTCACACATCTGTGTTCTTCATACGTTACAAGATCATGTCGATGATAAATCACTGATGATTTTTGTCATCGTTCCTTGTTGTAAGGTATGTATAACTCGCTTGACTAAACTTCCTCTGATGTTATTATGTTCGTTCACATTCAAATCACTAGCCGAATCTAAATCTGTATCCGTAAACAGGTATACATGAGTAGATATATCCTCATGCTTGTTTATCTACACATTCTCAATTCAGACACGCGAGCGCACGTTTGCATATCGAAAGAGTCAAGGACATAGACATGTAAATACAAAACCATATAAAATTAGAATGAATATGAATACCAACTTGTGCTTATATGCTGTCATAGTGTATGGTTACATAGATGTACACGCACGCAAGCACACACGCACGCACGCACGCACGCAGAGTAGATTGTTCAAATTTGCCAGTCGACAAGTAAAATCATGTTTCTTGAAATCCTTGGAAGTGAAATCGTGTTTACTGGAAATCCTTTAATGTGAAATTATGTTTACTGAAATTGCTTGAAGTACAATCATGTTTACTGAAATCCTTTGATGTGAAATCATGTTTTACTGAAATCCTTTAAAATGAAATCATATTTACTGAAATCACCCCAAGTGCAATCATGTCTACTTACATCACTTGAAGCTAAACCATGTTTACTGAAAATCCTTAAAAGTGAAATCATGTTTCCTGAAATCGCATGAAGGGAAATCATGTTTACTGAAATCACTTGAAGAAATCCTCCAAAGTGAAGACGTGTTTCCTGAAAATCTATTGTTTTTATAAGTTGTCGTCCTACAGTCTTAGGCCAAAGTAGCTCCAAGGCGTGAAGGACACCACGTTATATTATTTCTTTTCATTGTCAGGTGACAGCCCTACGTCTTAATTTTTACCCGCTATGACGGGACTCCAAAGCTTTCCTTTCATCGGATCCGTCGTCATTATCTTCATGGTCTTGGAGCAAAACGTGAGCGCTCACTGCAGATCCCAGAAGTACTTGAGTTACCGTATTGGTGAGTATGTGCTATAGGTTTAGACAGACAGACAGACAGACGGACGGACAGACGGACAGACAGGCAGGCAGGCAGACAGGCAGGCAGGCAGGCAGGCAGGCAGATTGATTGATGGAGAGAGAGAGGGGGATGAAGGGTCAGATGAATGGATAGATAGATAAATAAATAGACAAACAAACAGACAGGCGAAAAGTTGGAAGGACTAATTCGCAGACAGACAGAGGTATCTGACTATAATTTTTTGCGAAGGTTCTATGGGTTTTCGATGCTTTCAGAAACCTTGGCTTCATCATGCTCCAGAAATCCCAGCATCATTTTCGCTCACCCAGAAAAGTGCCATCAATATTTCAACTGCAGCGGGAATTCCCCTCTGGCGTACAGTCTGAACTCTGTTCCTGTCCCCCAGGCCTTTGATACGTGGTACCTGTTCGAGTGTCCATACCCACTGCTTTTCAACAGGGTCTCCCTGCAGTGTGATGACTACCACAACGTACCGTGTGAGCAGAGACACGAACCCCTGGACGCCTGTGAGTGCATGCTGGAAATATATATTTTAAAGACACTAGCAAGACACGAAAAGCAGATTGCGTTGAAAATCACCTGTGGTCTTGTGACTGGGGTATTCCTAGTGGATGCTAGGCGAGAGAGTTGGGACTGAACACACAGGTTCGGAACGCAGTGAATACAGATGGTTTCCTTCAAATCAGAAATATTACACTAACACCAAGAGGAATGAAACGAAGAACACAGCAAAAAAAAAAAGGGGGGGCTAAATTAGAAAGAATGGTCTCTCTTTCTCCCCTCACGCTGTTTCTTCTTTTTCTCTCTCTCGCTCGTTTCTTCATTTTCTTTTTTCTTCCTTCCTCTAGCATAGCGGTAAGACTTGTACGTTTGCCACCATAACAGGTGGTAGTGGGTTCGATTCCCATGTCCGAAAGCGTGACTTTCTGCTTGTGGCATCTGTCTATAGTGTCAGATGTTAAGGATTTTATCAGAGTTTTCCAGTTTCTTCAGCCTTTCATCTTTCATCTTGCTTTCCGTTCTTTTGGTCGTCATGAGATGGTCACGGTTGCTGACGTGAAATTAAACAGTAAACACCCCCTCCCCCCCGCCGTCTTCTTTTCCCTGTCTTTTCGCCTTGTCTCTCCTTTCTTGTCTCGTGTCTCCTTTCTCGTCTTGTCTCTCCTTTCTCGTCTTGTCTCTCCTTTCTTGTCTTGCTTCCTGCCTTCTTTCCTTCCTTCCCAAAGCATAGACACGTATGTTCATGTAAGTAAACGTACAAATTTACGGGATACCTTTTTTAACAAATGCATTCACATATACGTACGCAACCAACACACAGTCTCGTCCAAGTGGTTTAGTTTCTTGACCCGATCACTCGTCATCGCGACCCTAGCTGGACTGGTCTCTCATCTTTCTTCAAACCAGCCCTTGTTTCCTCTATCCCCAGGTGAATACACCCAGTACTCTTGCCGCAGCTCTGTCTGCCAACCCTGTAGGGAGACTTACCCAAGCTGTCGGAATTTGTCTGACGGCCAGCGTGTTTACCCAGGCAAGGAGTGGACGCCCTACTTCATTCTCTGCCGGGACCAGCGGTTGATCACGACCAGTGTCTGTCTACAAGACGCGAAACTGAACAAAGCTCAGGTGTTGTATACACAGCGCAAAACAAAAACTGAGTGAGAACTTTCTTTTGACGCGCACTCAGTAAAATGTAGAGAAAAGGAAGAAGAAACAGAGAAACCTAAATGGAATTAAGGAAAGATGAATAAAATAAGTGAGGATTTCGATTTCAAGTAAGTCTGGCCGACGGTCTGCAGGGGCAAAAACCTGTTTTTAAATGTAAATATTCTCCACGGGCATCTGGACAGTTTTATTATTTTATTAACTGAGTTTGACAAATCGTTGTTAGCTGCATTTGGATCGATAATAACAATAACACAGGCGCGCGCGCGTACGAACGCACGGACGCACGCATTCACGCACGCAGGCACGCACGCACGCACACATTTACAGGATTTTCAGTTTAGGAGGGGAGACTGAAGCATTACTTAAGCATTGAGAGAAAGTAACTGGCCATAACTATTTCTTTGCAATGAAATTGTTGTAATATGAGCCATGACTGCGGCGAGGGGCAATTCACACGTTTGCTATTTCTGGGTTATTGCTCATAATGCAGTGGGAGTTTGGCCTGAGAACGGAAATTGGAAGTGTAGACGACTCTTTTAAGCGCAGAGATTTAATTACCATGAAATGCTTGACAGGCAGTTGTCGTGGTGTCTTGGTTGGTCGGCTGGTGTTCTCATGGCACAAAATACAATTCTGTTGGAGTGGAAAATATTATCACAAGACTGTACTATTCGTAACGTAAAAACAACAACGGCATGGTTTATGCAGTGTTAGGCAGTTTATGTTAATGTACTATTTAAAATTGCCCCCAAAACTAGCGTGAAAATAAAGAGGTCTGTTTACTTTTTTAAAAATCCCTAAGTGACATCAGCCACTGAAACAAAACAAAGACCTCGTTCACGGTCTACGGGAACAATCCAAGGAATCTGTGCGTTCTAGTGGTCCACCGAAGACGTTGAAAAGGAAATACTTTTAGTCTTTCATTTTATGTATTAAGCTTTACAAATTTTGGTTACGCTGTCCACGACAGGCTGTTTATGCACAAGATAAATTAATAATTAGTCGCCCCCAAAGCTAACGCTAACACTAACAGATTTCATCAAGGATCATCAACATCTCGATGTTTGGGAAACGATAGCCAGTGGCCTCCCTTTGTTGCAGGTGTTCTCGCCGGATGTGGGAAGATGCATGAGTCTGGATGAAGTACCGCCAGAGCGTCTCGGGTACTTCTTCAACTGCACCGGTCGGCCTGATGGCTTGTACCCAGATGACGTTAGTGACCGAAGATACGTGTATTTCCGGTGCACTTCACAACTCCTGGATGGAATCTATCAGTGTCCAGACAATAAGTTGTTTAACGTGCAAAGGTCAACGTGCACGGGCGGAAGTAACGTCCTCAGCTAAGTTGTGAGTAGACAGTTGTTCTCTCGAAAATTCACGGTGTCGCCTATGATGCACACAGCAGATCGACGTTTATGACGCGAAAAAATAGGCACAGCTGTGTGTGTGTGTGGGAGAGAGACAGAGAGACTGCAAACATTATACAGGGCATCTGTGTGCTGAAGGCTGTCCAGAAATTCGGGACGCATGCAAGTGATTTTACCAACACTGTATTTTTATTAATAAAAAGCTATCCTGTATTTTCCATTTCCCGTTGAACAGGTGTTCTTGTTAATCTTTGTCTGGAAAATAATAATGGATAACATATGTGGCTGATCTGAGTCACAAGAGGAGTCTGTCTGTAATTATGTATCACAGCCAAGAGGCGAGAGGGTAGTCCGTACTTATGTGTCACAGCTAAGAGGCGAGAGGGGAGTCTGTAATTATGTATCACAGCCAAGAGGCGAGAGGGGAGTCTGTTATTACGTGTCACAGCTAAGAGGCGAGAGGGGAGTCTGTAATTATGTGTCACAGCTAAGAGGCGAGAGGGGAGTCTGTTATTATGTTTCACAGCTAAGAGGCGAGAGGGGAGTCTGTTATTACGTGTCACAGCTAAGAGGCGAGAGGGGAGTCTGTAATTATGTGTCACAGCTAAGAGGCGAGAGGGGAGTCTGTAACTATGTGTCACAGCTAAGAGGCGAGCGGGGAGTCTGTAACTATGTGTCACAGGCAAAAGGTGAGAGGGGAGTCTGTTATTATGTGTCACAGCTAAGAGGCGAGAGGGGAGTCTGTAATTATGTTTCACAGCTAAGAGGCGAGCGGGGAGTCTGTAACTATGTGTCACAGCCAAAAGGCGAGAGGGGAGTCTGTAATTATGTGTCACAGCTAAGAGGCGAGAGGGGAGTCTGTAACTATGTGTCAAAGCTAAGAGGCGAGAGGGGAGTCTGTAATTATGTGTGACAACTTTAGGACACAAAAGGTTTCTGTCCGTAAAGTTGTCTGCATTTTCTCACCTGCTTTCAAGTTCCAAAGATGTCTGCAAAACCACATAAATAACAATAAAGCTAGCAGCCATTCATCTTAGCAGCCAGTAAAACGCACTCAATAACCCCAAAAAATGTGTTCAAAAAATCTATAAATTTATTCCGAAAACCTTTGAGGATACACAAAGAATGATTTTTCCGAACGTAAGGGGTTGGGTATTTTTTAAAAAATTAAACTCCAGTTCAAAATGGCACATGCATATCATCAAAGATAAAGAAGCAGATAACTAATGATAAAAGTGCGCAAAAGATATATCAAGAATGTGGAATTTATAGAATCTTCTCCCAGTCGGGCGATTGGGTACATTTTGAGAGACATTCCGTCTTTGGAATTTATTATAAAGACTGCAAACACACTTTAAAACGTTCGAACCTCTCAATTACGACCTTTAAAAATCTTCCTTTAGTCATCCATATGCTGTTGTGCACGAGCTATTCTGGTGATCAATCAAATAAACACTAATACTAACTTCTGCAACGGTCTGGAAAAAATATATCACTTTACGGGCTAGTGATTTTATTAACTAGGCAGGGGACCTGGCGCTGCCCGGGTTTTTTTTTACCCCGCCAATACCTACCCCTTCTGTAACCCCCACCGCTACCCCTTTACTACCCCTACGCCTTCCCTAACCCCTACCCTTGCCTGCCGTCTCCCTGTTGCCTATCGGGGCAAGGGACAGTGGGCTCTTTGTACGGAAGGGAAAAGACTGTGGTAATCTCCCTTGCACTCTGATCGCTGTGTACACGCCCTGTGTTAAGGGCGTCGTCACATTATTTCATTTTTGTTTAGGCCTTGGTACAGGGTAGAAATATGGCCTAGGACCATCTGGGGGTGAAAATGAACCGCCGTGCCGAATTTGGCGTGTATCGGTCCTGGCGTGCGGATTTGTATAACAAACACACCCATACAAAAACATTCGGCTTTGTATATTAGATAAGCTGACAAGACTTTTCGTGGCAATGGCACACGGGCCACCGAATTTCCCAATCCTTGTATAAAGTAAAAAGACATAAAAGATTACTAACCTGCATGGCAACGAATGCATCAAAAACAAAGGGCGGATAGTTTTTCGCTTTCCAAAGCGTGCTGGGAGTTTCAAGTTTAATTAAGTTTCATATCAACTGTTGTTGAAATTTTGGGTTTTTTTATGAATTAAAGGATATTGCGGCTTTATGCGTTTGAGGATTAGTTTTCATCTAGTGTTACAGAGAGATTTGGGTTATCGTTCGCATCTCGTGTGTTGATTGTGTTGGCGTATCTATTTATGTGTGCGCTCTTTACAGGACTTGTGTTTGTGTTTGTGGCTGCAGCTGTAGTAGTGTTGTAACCAGAAACATGCTGATACTTTTTTTCCAACCTTTCACTTTGTGTGGTCTCCATCTCTTGTGTTATTCATTTCCCAGAAACAGCACGAGCCCACTCGCTCTGTGCTGCTTTCATTACATTACAGTATCGAAATTTATAAATACGGTAAACGACAAAAGCTAAATTTAGCATCAAAAACATTCCTGTCCGAGCACCTGGCTGTCAGGACGACCTTCTGGCCTTGACAAGCGTAGTACAGATCCGGCCGGCCGTTGTCGTCAGGGTAGAAGCCGTCAGTCCGAGCGGTGCAGTTCGGCTCGAGTCCCCCGTGCGCGGGGGGTACCTGGTACAGACTCAGGCACTTCCCGGCCTCAGGTGAAAAGACCTGCGCAACAAGGTGCCACATGTGGAGGGTGATAAACACCTATCTGATCTGTGACGAAGAAATATTGAGTGCGATACCCGAATTAATCTCACTTCCTGCGGCGAAATGTGTGTTTACGAAAACAGGAAACTTGCAATTCTCAGGTGTAATCCTGTCCCCGTCTGCTTAAGGTCAGTGCAGTGCATTTAGTTCAGTGGCGACAGTACTGTACAAGCGAAACTCGAGATGCGTCTTTCAGATGTAAGACAAGCACAAGAAAAAGACTTAGCTTCAGTAGATGTGGCGCATAGGCTGGACAGCAGGAAAATGAATGAATGAATCTACTGAAGCTAAGTCTTTTTCTTCTGTTTTCGTTGTTGTCGTTTTTTCGTCGTTTTTGTGTCGTCCTGATGAAGGGGTAGTGCCCCGAAACATGTAGATTGTCTTTGTCTTTGTCATGTCTTAGCTTGGTCCAGTTCCCTTGTTTCAAATTTAAGTCAGTGCTTTCATTAGGAGTTTGTACTGCTGTTAAGCTCTCTATGTGGCAGTTTCAGCAAACATTTCCAGCCGCCTATAGCAGCCTATGGGCAGGCAGGGCGATGGGAAGGTAAGGACAAACAAATGTGTTATTTATGAGACAAATGTGCCCAGCAAAGTGTCGCGCCAACCAGCGTCGGATAGTAATCTTGTTGTTACCTGTGGTACACCGAGGGTTTCGTCAAGACCGCACTGGCTGTAATTCAAAATGGCGCCGCGCGTGCACAGGACGTAGACTGGAGACCAGAGCCCTTGAGACACTGCTTGGGGGCCGTCTGGCTTGTCAGTACAGCTGGCGTTCAGCTCAGTTCGGTGAGGGTTGCCTGCGAAAACGCAAATGCACGCGTGCGCGTATATATATATATCCGCAGAGAAACCCAAACATGCACACGCGTGCAAAATATATGCACAGAACCATTTACACGCACGCAAGAACACACAAGCACACGTGTCCAATTGCACACACGCACAAACACGCACGTACACGCGTGCACCCACAATTTACGCACAGAAACACGTATACCCACGCACACACGCACGCGCGCGAACGAATCCTTCGTATAGTTTCGTGCGGTGATAGTAATATAAAATGCTCCCTTCTCTTCGTCTCACTCATTTTATTCCTCACCCGTCTGTCTGTCTTTCTGTCTGTCTCTGTCTTTCTTTGCATGTCTGTCTCCGTTCCTGCTCGTTTGTATATGTATCTGTGTATGTAGGTTTACGTGTAAACATGCATGATAGTGTCTGCATGTGTCTACGTGAAAATGTATCTTTCCGCATGTAAGTGAGCGAGTGGCATGGATTCAATGCAGCATATATGTGTGCCTGCGTGCGTGCGTGCGTGCGTGCTTCTCTACGACTCACTCAGATGTGCTGGTCGCGTGCGAGAGCCGCAGTCGACGGTCCAGAAATCCTGACATTCCATTCTGCCAGCATCGAACATCGTGCCGTCAGGACACTGCTCCAGATGCAACTCGGCGCCAAGACCGAGGCCGGCAGTCGGGTGCCGACATTTGTAATACGCCTGGCACTGTTGGGGATGAGGAAAGGCTGCAGCAGACTTGCTGCTGCACTTGCTGATCATCCACGACAGTGACGTCAGGGGTGATGGAGGAGCGAGCGGCCAGCCTGTGGTAGGCGTCGCCTGGGGAGTCGTCTGCAAAAAGGTTTGGTAAGGATGTCCTGTTGTGTCTGGTACAGATGTCCTGTTGTCTGCGATACGAATGTCCTGCTGTTTTGGGTACGGATGTCCTACTCTCTCTGAAAAGAGTGTTTACGCTACACATGTACATACAGACCATTGTCAACAACACACTTCACGTTCCGCGGATGGATAATTATGTCGGTGAGTGTACGAAAATAAATACCTTTGTAAGCTATCTGTTAATATTAACTAAAGTCTTGTCGGCTTAATAATTTGTACATTCCATACTTTGGGGCATCGGAATTGGATGTCGATGTTCTCTTGATTTAAAAAAAATCCTGTCCCATTGCGTGAGATTTCCTTTTACAGCCGCATGAACAGCTTTATAACATCACTTTAAAACTTCTCTAAACTACTTTCCGGAGGTTGCAGTAATAGCTGTACAAAGTTTTTTAAACAGAAGTCTGTAAATGGTTTGAGAAAAGACCACACGCGTGGAAGCTGACGGCACTTCGGCCGTTGAAATATTAAAGAACTTTCCTTCTCAAGGGACACAACTTTTCTGTAACATCTTGAGGTGAGGAATTTGGCGCACGTCCGTTAAGCCCCCTGCCATTACCCAGCGCGTACTTTACAACAAGGGTTCGAAGTGCACAGAAGGGTTTTGATCTTTAGAAAGCATTTGCATTCTCCGCATTGCAAACTAGCCTCGCAAAAGGAGGCCATCGTTTAAAAGCCTTTTTCACACACAACGAACATCAGAATAGACTGAGTGAGAGTTATCTCTCTTTTTAACGTTTAAAAGCCCAAACACCGGAAGCACATAATTCTGCATCTTTTCCACCAAAGAAACAATTCAAACGAATTGCATCATAATCACTTGTGCTAATCATAGCGCAAAGTAGTCTCGACGTTACTTAGATATACTAATGACAACAGGGTTTATTTAACTGCTAATGAACAGCAACTTTTCAAACAGTTTTCATTCATCTGTTGCCAGTCTCTAGACTGTGTATCTGCTATGATTAGAACCGTATTTGCTGACTCGGGATAAAACACTCAAAATCAATCACCATTTTGTTCTCTTTAGAAAGCTGTTCTGCCATTTTATCTCATATATTCGTCGTCGTCCAGCACTGTAAGTAATAAGGTCACTGTACGTAATTAGGTGAATATTTAGACGGCATCAAAAGGCCAAAACATTTTCAAACAAAAAAGAACGAAAACAGGTGAGTGTTCACATACCAGGTGTGGCGATAGGTTGGTTGTCGCAGTTGTCGTAGAAAGACCCTTTGAGCACGCACACATAGTGAACGTCGTTCAACACCTGACCTTCAGAACAACGGGGCATTTCGTAGGGGATTCCCCAGACACAGCGCCAGAAATGGCTGCAGTCGCCAGGATCACGAATCCAGGAGAACAGAGACTCACACTCCGGCCGGAAGTTTGTTGTTTGGCTAGCCGAGACATATCTTGTTGTTGGGCTAGCAGAGACATTTATCAGTATGATTAGTCCGGAAAAGACTAATGCAGCCTTTGAAGTTAAGCTTTCCGAATTCATTATCTTTGTTGTTAACATCCCTGGAAAAAATAAGAAACACAATACACACGAATGAAACAGGACAGAGGCCCTCTCCGTTTGTACACGAGGCTGAGTAGATATACAATGTACCGAAACATTACAAGGGTAACGAATTTCAAACACGTGTATAATTAAAAACAAAAGCTAGAAAAAATGGGAGGGGGGGAGGAGGAGGAGATAAAGTCTAGCATGTCAAAAAGATTTACAAATACTTTAGAAACGCAATTATGGCTTACCTAATCGCACAATCAGCTACAAATACTGTAAATATACCACCATCAATTTGCTGTAATTTGGTGTAAAACAAGTATTCAATAAAACAGAGAAATTCAAAAGATTTTCTGCATATCTTCTTATACGAATACAATATGAGAATGTCAAAAGTAGGTTGTTTAATACTTTCGATTTAGATTCAGTTAATATGCGTGGATTGTGTGATAAAATATTTTTTCACACAAATGCGATGACAGCAGTGTGCACTTACAGTCGGGGAGAGAACAACCACAAACGTTCTTAGAAAATGAGTGTTCTTGGATCTTCATGCAGCTGCCTTCTGGTGACTAATATTGAATTAGGTGTTGGGGAGAAAAACTGCGCAAACAAAGGCCTGGAATAGTGGTACAGTATTCAGATAGAACCATTTTATGACTATTTGTGGTAAAACATAAAAGGGGGATAATAAAGGCATAACAAAAATGTTTTTTAAAGAAGAATACGATGGAAGTTCTGCAAACTACAATTTATCTAAGAAAACCCCATTGTTTTCGCAAGTTTACACATTTCTGACCTGATCGCTACGTCCTCCGTAGGATAAAAGAGTGTTTACCTGCCTGATGAAATCGTGTTGTCAGAAAATAGCCGGCTTAGTGAAATTTATTTTTGAAACAAAAATCCTGGTTCTCCAATAGTGTAATACAACCGTCATGGCTTGCTTGGATTGAGCGAGAATAAATAATAAGGAACCGATGCTCACTGTTGTGGCTTTGCTTCTATCATATCCGTCTTCTATCTCCTCTTTGCTTCTAAGAGCTCTTTTTTACCACTCACCTGGAGACAAAGGCGGCGCTGAAAAGAGTCGAATTTTTCACGCTGTCGTGTGTCTGCTGGGTGAAATGAGCTGCCCGGCACATGCGCACTGTCCTCGGAATGCAGGAATTTTGTGCCTTTTTGGTGAACCTTGTCGACCATCCTACGTCACACCAAACGCGCCGTTTGTTTCACCAACTTTCGTTAATTGAATTTCTTTGCATGACCATTAGCCTTTTTATAATGAAAGACAAACGTCTGAAAGGTCACTGTAGCGTGCCCTCTTTAAAATACCCTAGGGGCGTGCTGTCGTCAGGTTAAGTCTAAGATGAAAACAAATAAAAAGATGAATGTCCTTTTTTTCATTTTGCTTCACTTTAAGTTTGAGTTTTACGTAGTCCCTATTATTCGGAGAGTTCATTGGCGATCTTTATAGGAAGGGCTTTTGTGCATGTGTGAATTAATTTATGAAGCTCAGATGACACTTTTGTTTGTCCCAGCTTGCAGTCTGATCTGATTAGGTCAAAGATTCGGCATTACTTGACGCGGATATACAATGTCTTTAATTAAAGATGAAAGTAAATTATTGAAAACATCGTTTCTTTTTTTAAAAAAAAACATTAATGCGACTATATGGATTCGATGCAGGTAAAAGGTTTTTGTTTGTTTGTTTGTTTGTTTGAGTGGACTTTCAAGCGCGCAGCACTGTCAGTCATGGGAGATAATTCTACCCATTCGATGTTTTCAGAGGTAAGGGAAGGGAGAGAGCATTTGAATTCATTATTCTTGGAAACTTGAAAACTATTCGCAAGCATGTTAAAATGTCCATGAACCCAAAGGTCAGATTTCGCATGACTGCATGCAACCATAACTAACTTACCTGTTTCCAGTTAACCTTTCCTATAAATGAAACGTTACTTTTTGATTACCGACTTCGTTTTTCTTGATTTTAACTGATTTTTCATTCGTCCTCTTGCTTGTCACCAGAGTCATTAAACTCAAAATGAAAGCACACACCAACAAAATTTCAGCTTGCTTGGCCCAGGAAAAAAGTGATATATATATATACTTCAGAGAAAGCTAAGTGGGAGGGCGCGTCAGCTGAGCGACATCAAGTATTTGAAGACCACAGTGCGTTTAAGGTCACACCCTGGAAGATTGCTAGCACCAAAGAGCGCCAAGACCCAGTCCGGCCGTCTTTTTATGTGGAGTGACGAGGCTTCTAGTTAGCAGAAGCTTTGCGATGTTATGCAGGGCTTTCCTTTGATAATACCGCTCAGCCTATGTGCCCCGAGGCAGCAGGAAGCCAGCAAGTGATCACTTCGAAGTGCGTGCGCTTGTAGGCTTACCCGTTCCCGAGGTAGGAATTTCTGGGTTATCATTGTATCTGCCAAGTTCCTTTCTTTCGGCCCTCTCTTTGCTACGTGTTTGGGTACGATAAGCTCCCTTGGGCACATGCGTCTGCATACGGCTATGTATAGCGCTGCCAGTACCTTTGTTGGAGTTATCTTACGATAATTTAAGCTCTGGTCCTCATTTGTTCTTTGTTATTGTTTATCATTGTCTTCAAGAGGTGATTTTTTTTGCCCAGATAATTTCCAAGAAGAACTTCAAACAGAATGCACAATCTAAAAAGGGTTGCACGTGAACGTACCCCGCGTTTCACAACCTCTCCCTCCCCCTTAATGACTTACTGACTGGCTCGTCGCTCGCTCGCTCGCTCGCTCGCACGCACATGCGCACCCGTGCAGGCACGTAGGCAACCAAACAGGAAATGCTGCCTTGGGACATTGAACGTTTTAGGACACAAAGCAGTCCCGTAGAATCACATTTTACCTAAAAATGAAACACTAATACGTTCTCTCTCTCTCACACACACACACACACACACACACACACACTTTTCCAGACAAAACGAGCATTGTTTTAATACAGTTTTTACAACACGCAAGCTCAAGTAGAAATCAAAACTTATTATCCTTTATACACACACTGAAGCCTGTCTGATAAATCTGAATTTATGACTTCAGATCAAACGGTGCTTCCAACCGTGAACGGTGTGTCAAACAACCTTTCTGCAAAACTTTGTTTACTTCACTTTCACATTAAAATTTGTCAGATTGTTGTTCACAAAGCACATCTAACATACAGCTTAAACAAGCAGTCTTCTGGCATTTCACCTGTGTCTGCTACTTCTTACAAAATATGAACAGTGAGGAAAACGCCACATTATGTCGTCAGATGCGCCATCCCTCACAAAGAAAGAAACTGCAGACTCCTCTCTATTGTATCCCATCCTTCTCGAAAAGAGATGGAGCAAAACGGCATCTCTTCAACTTGCGTTACCGGACGTGTGTTGGTTGTAGGCGAAAAATACTCTTTTCGCGCAGAAAAAAAATATCGCGGACAGATCTCTCGGCATTCGCTTATCGAATTTTTCTTGTGAGGGAGGGTGCAGCAGACAACGCTACTAGGTTATCTCCCTGCCCCTTTTCCCCTGCACGGAAGGAGAATTTCTCGCCTATAGGAAACGCGCGCTTGAAAGTGTAAGATGAGGATAGCAAGCAATTAGAACAGCCTGGTGAAAAACGCAACCCTTGGTGTGACCTGACAAACGTTATAGGACCTTCAGAATCTCGATTTATAATTTTTATAATTATGACATTGCTTATTGTCGTGGAGAGTACGTCAGTTACGGAGTCGACATTGCTACACCGTAGTTTACACCGAAGTCTCTATATACATACATCGCGGTTGGAGTGGTGATAAGACAATACACCATATCCGAGGATAAAGACAGCGGACACTGTATACCCCCGGGATAACAATGCGACGAATTACAAGAGTGAGCTATGCAGGGTGGGGATACGGACGTGCTGTGAGATTAAGCCCCCCAAAATTGTTTTAGGTGACATAGGCCAACAACAGAGGGTGCACAGGCGGACTTCATTATTTTTATTTTGTGTGTGTGCGTGTGCCCGCGTGCGTCTGTGTGCGTGCGTGCGAGCGTTTACTTTCCCCCATGTGAGGGGACATTTTTAGGCTCGGCGGAAAATCTTTTGGTCGGTCGGGTGACCGGATACAAACAATCTATATATATATATGTGTGTGTGTGTGTATTTTGGTCTTATGCACAATGGCCGATGGCACAAAGGGAGAGCACAAAGGGAGAGAAAAAAGGGAGAGCACTCTACATACTTTAACACTACTACCGACAGGGTTACAACCAGCCTGCTACATAATTTAGCACACAACCATGGATTTATCGCAAACACACAATCGTAATTTCGTAAATGCATACAAAACGAGTGAAAATTCTGGAAAAATTCCATGGAAACACGCATTCCAGTTTACAAACGCACTGACACACAAAACACGAATTCAAGTATTAAAAAACGCCCACACAAAGAAAAGGAATCCCCGCGTTCGCGTATTTCTAGAAAGAATTTGTTGTTCATAGTTGTCTGAATCCTGGCCATTGTGCACGTTACTTACTTAGAATCCCAGCCAACCAGCAAATGCAAGTACTATGAGACTTCGAGCTCTAGCAGATGAAAAAATGTTTGTACAACAAATACAACAGTGACCACGACCAAACAACAAAACAAAACAACAACAACGACGGCGACCACTTAAAATGTTCTGCAGTTTTTCCCCAACCGTCTCTCAACAGGAAGAGTGAGTGGATGAACTGACTAGAAGGCTGGACACATTGGGGGACACTTGGCAGCAGGGGAGCGCACTGCGCTACAGGGGAGCGCACTGCGCTACTTGTCGTCCTGTTTGCGCCTGCACACGAGGACGGGCACGTGCGAGTGGTGCACGATGTAGTCGCTGACGGAACCCATGATGGTTCGCCGAAACTTCCCGAGACCGCGCGTGCCCGTCACGATGAAGGCCACCTGCTCGTCACGCGCTATGCTCACGATGACCTCCCCTGGCTTTCCGGAACCGGTCCGGAATTTTCCTGAGATCTGCAGACACAAGGCACGGCGGGACTATACGCACAGGTGCACACAGAGAGATTTCAAAAACAAGTCCAAGAACCATGTGCTGGACCTCAAGCTATAAATGAAAGGTTCAAGAAAAAGACAGGAACACATAAATATCGGTAGATGAAAACAGCGGCCAGTAAAGAGAAACTTGTTTACAAAACGCTTCAATAAAAGTTTTGTGTGTTTGGTTTTTCTTAACAAAAGAGTTGCTCGGTGCATCTTCAGCAGTCCAAATCCCCCCTCCCGACACCACCAAACACACCACACACTCCTACACACGTGTTTTATCTATTTTTATGTCAACAATCTAACCTGATCCCTACCATAAAACGTATGTAGTTGTCAAAACTCTCTTCTTTTTCTTCTTCTTATTCTAATTCTTCTTCTCCTTCTCCTTTTTCTTCTTCTTCTGTACGTTGTTATCTTATATTTGCACGTACAAGCTTCTATATACAGGCTTTTGATGCAATCTACAAACGAAATTTCGACATAGTCATTTGACATATTAATAAAAATTCCAACTCTGTCTTTGTCTTCCTTCCTTCCGCCGATAGCAGTCCAAGACTTACACGAAGCCTGGCTTGTTTCCTGTATAAGGCATTACATCGGAGAGAGGCAGACATGCTTAGACCTCTACCAGCTCCTTAAGTCACATGTTGTGTACGTGTGCGTGTGCGTGTGCGTGCGGGTGTGCACCTGAGTATACTTGTTTCATGTATTGCTTTAATTGATTACTATGTATGGTATTGTCACCCCCTTGATATGGGCCGAAGGCCTAACCAATAAAATCGTTCGTTCGTTCGTTCGTTCGTCCTTCCTTCCTTGTTTCTTAGTTATTTCTGTTCTTTCCTTTCAATCAGATTTTTGTTATCGAAACTTCCTCAAATTGCCTCAAAAAAGTAAAGAAAATTTCTTAAGTTTTTTCGAGGGAGGTCTGGTTTTGATTGTTAACACTGCTTTTTTATGAAATCGCACGACAGCTTAATGTCTGTTGGGCAAATTCTGCTGATTTACAACTCTGTGGCCTCTTGTTTTCTTGTCTTCTGTTAATAAATGTGAATATTTTCTGAGCATATCGTCGTCAACAGCGCGTTCTCCACTGTTCACACTCCAGCTAACGTCGCTGAATCACCAGAGCAGAGGATGGCCTGATTTTCCTGTTTTTGCAGCCAAATCAGATGTTTATGTCATTGAGGATTACGCGCTGTTGATAATCAGAGGCAAATTTAATACAAAGGAAAAGGTCAGACATCTGTGGTGGAATCAAATTAGGTTCTTTCGTCAGGAAACGGTCATGTGCAATGATTGAAAACATAATCATGAAACAGACGACAATCGTGAGTGCAGAACGTTCGCATCTTGTTGTTGTGGTTGTTTTTTTGTGTGGGGTTTTTTTTTTGCGTAAATGCTCGTTAATTTGGGGAACGGTTTTGTTTTCACGAGGCGGAAAGTGGGTGGTGAAAATGCACAGGAAACATTTCAACTTCCAACTATGCACAAAAGCGGGAGGTTTAAAGAAGTACAAATTTCTTTTCTTTAAAATTTGTCCCAGGATATCTGCAGCTGTGTTTTCATGAAACTGTGATGGAAACTTTCCGCTTACTTCTGTCTCAGTGCGCCTTGCTGTCCACATGTTTATAAAGAGTTGCTCCGACCCTAAGCTGAACAGTTTTAAAAAACTGGACTTGGGAGGTGGGGGAAACTGCTTTACGAGAAAAATATCCATCTTTTCCTTCTACTCCATTTTCCTCTTTGTTATTTAACATACGTTATCTTATCTTTCTTCTGCTCTTCCTTGTCGTATTCTTCAGTAATGGGTCCGATTGTGATCTGATCCGATCAAGTAATTGCCTTCTTATTTTCGAAGCGGAAAAAATCCCTCACGGTTGAAGACCTGTTCTAGAATCCGGACGTATGGCTTTGGTTTACAATTAGCCCTCAGCGAACCACAAACACAGACCCTGGCAGGATCTGAGTGATTCCAAAGCAATTCTGGTTCCGCATTCACATCCCAAGACTCAACAGACCGATTTGGACATCACGACTACATGCCATTTTCCAGAAAGCCCCGAGTGTAATGCTGCGTAAATATTCATCAAGTCCTTTTCCGAAATCAATGCACCAAATCCCGAAGTAGTTATACAACGGATTCAGATCCCCATTTCTTACAGAAGAATTTTGCGTTCACGCATGCTGCTCCATGTTTTTGCTTCCCAATGTAGGTCTTGATCTTATTTTCTTATAGCGAGTCTCATCTTTTTCTTTTATTTTCTGATTTCCTTTCTTTCGTGAACATGTGCTTTCTCGACTGATAACGCTGTTCGAGTCTCCGTCTAAAAACTGCTTCACTCCAACCTTATGTCATATAAATGGATTTCACATTTTCATTTCCCATCAGCTTGAAAAAATTCAAAAGGATGCTTTTTTTAAAAACTGTATTGTTTACGGTTTATGTAAAGTAGCATAATTCCCATCAGAACCTTAATAATTCATACTGCGTCGACTGGGACACACCCGTTTTCCATAAAGATCGTTAAGTAAATCACTGCGACTTCAAAAGGATTTTACTGCTGCCAGTGAAATCAGCATTTACTCCTTTGTTTAGCATTTTACTGTAAACAGGAAGAGTTCAAGGTAGAACACTTATTTTGTCATTTAAACAGAACGCATTGATTTAGAATACTTAGTGTAAAAAGTGTTCTGCTCTGTGTTCTCAAAAGCGTTCAAATGGCCGGGAAATGAATAAATGGTGTTCTGATAATGTTCCAAATCTGTGCCAGCAGTTATTTTTCAGTCAAGTAGGGGCATGCAAAAAACACTTAGAACACACGTAGCACACATCTTACATACCATTTACACATGCAGCAAAATGTTGCATCTAAATTTTTTTACATGCCATTAGTGTTAAAATACTTGGAGTTTAAGTGTTTACCCCTCTGTTCAGCAATTTCTCCTTGTACTTAGCCTCCAGGTTGTCCACTCTCTCAGAGAGCTCCTTCAGCAACTGTTCTACCACCGCGGGACCTGTTCACAGAATGATGACGAGGTTACATGTACGCAGATAATGATGACGACAGTACGGACACAATGATGACGCTGTAAACAAGAAGTGTTCAAGTTAGAACACTTATTTTGTTACGGTGACAGAACGCATTTTACACTTATTTAAAACGTTTTAGATGTGTTGTTGCTTAACTAGTGTAAAAGTGTTCTGGTCTGTGTTCTCGAAAGTGTTCTAATGGTCAGAAAATGTATAAAAGGTGTTCTCCAAATGTGTGCCAGCAGCAAGTAGGGGCATGCAAGCAAATAGGGGCATGCTAAGAACACATAGAACACATGTAGCACACATCTCACATACTATTTGCACACGCGCCACATATTTAGTACTTACTTTAACACTTTTTACATGTAGTTAGTGTTTAAAATATTTACAGTGGAAAACTTCCTTACAGAACGATGAAAATGATGTTGACTTCGCAAAAAATGATGACAAGTACATGTACACATGTAATGATGACGAATCACGAGAATGATGTTGTCAGTCGGGAAAGAATGATTCCAATAGGGGTTAATTCTGGTGCTGAAACTCAAGCTGAACTCTGTGATAGCTATTCTTAGCTGGGCGAACCTTTTACAGCAAACCTAGCAAAATTTGATCTTTATATACTTGTTGATGCCTGGTTCCCTCCCTGTCATCGCTTACCTTGTGCTTATGCTTAGAACCTCGACGCGTATTTAACCTTTGATCAATAAAAGGAACTCATTGCTGTCAACAAACAGGGGAAAACAACTTGTCTGCTAATGCAGTTCTGTCTTAAGATGGGAGGCTGATCAAGAGGTTGGTTTGTTATTGTTATTGTAGAGTCAGCAATGAAGGTTTTCATGATAGGGGATGAGTGGCCGGACACCATTAAGCCGAACCCACGATAGCCTCTGTGTTTCCAGTACGGAGTGCGGTATCGCGCAACAGGTCTTAATTTCCGCGGATGAGGGGCGGAGGTCGGCAGTGCTGAAGTTAGAAAAGCAAGCCAGGTCTCTGTAAGTAGTACTCACTGGCCATGGTGAAGTCATAACTTTCCGGCACATGGACAAGGACAAGGAAGTCTCCATCTCTGTAGATGTTATCGCAGTACCCTGAGGAAAATACATGACATTGTACCATGAGGAAAATACATGGCATTGTACCCTGAGGAAAATACATGACATCGTACCCTGAGGAAAATACATGACATCGTACCCTGAGGAAAATACATGACATCGTACCCTGAGGAAAATACATGACATTGTACCCTGAGGAAAATACATGGCATTGTACCCTGAGGAAAATACATGGCATTGTGAAAATTCTCACAGTGAGTTAGGATAACAGGAAGTAATATTTAGTGCGAACCTCAAATTTGCCGCTTTTAATAAATAAGCATAAGGTGGCAACGTTCTAATTGATCATCGTCGTCGTCATCATCATAAAAGTAAAAAAGAACAGCAGCAGCAACAACAGCGACAACAGCAGAGAGCTCAACAGCGGTAATAGCAGCAACAGCTGAAGATAAGGCAAGGAGAAAAAGAGGAGAATTAAGAAAAGAAAAGGACTGGCCCCTGCGTGCATGAGTGCGGGGTATGCAATTCTCGGGATGGCACGGCCCATAGATTGAGCTTAGAAATCATTCACTCCCATCCTAAAGTCAGATTTCCTAAAGCCCTTTCTTAACGGCTTAGTCCTTGAAGAGGCACATTAAAACACAGCGCCATTGGCAGGTTTGTCATTCGTCCGGTTAAGAAAGGCTCTAAGAGCCAAAGTAAACGGTTGTGTTTCAGATGGCTGCTCTCCTGCAATCGAAGTCAGAAAACACACGGTGCCAGCAGGAATCGGCTGTCTGGCGCCGTCTCCTTATCGTTTTCCAGATTCAAAATAATGTCTGAGGAATCTGCAAGTCGCGATGTAGACATTCATTTATTTATGCTTGCTATATGGGCAGTGCTGGTCTCCATGACAAAATGTCATCTTTATTTATAGCCCTTTCGTTGGCAATAAACCTCAGCATGACCCGTGTCACGATCCTCTTTCTTCATAACTCCGTCTCTTTTTTGTTTCTTCTTTTGTGTGTCTTTTCTTTGTTTGTCTCTCCTTTTCTTTATTTCCTTTCTTTTTTATTTTTTCTTTCCTCTCTCTTCTCCCTTCTCTTCTTTTTTCCCTCTTCCTGTTCTTTCTCCCTCCCCTTCTTGTGCTGCCTGTCTCCTTTCCTGCCTGCCATCCTGTCTATCGATCGGTAAGTCGATCTAGTCTGTATATCTATCATTACACCTGCCTTTTTTTCTCCTTCTGTTTTCTTGTTTTCTTTCTGTTTTTCTCTATCTCTCCGTCTATTCTTTTGTCCCCCTCTTATCTTCTTTCTCTCTTTTTCCCCACCCGCCCACGTATTTCCTGCTTCTCTCTGTCGAGTCCGCCATGCTGCAGGCAGCTTCCTGTGTCTGAGAATAAATCCTGTTCAGTATTCCGCTCACGTCAGACCCTCGTTGCGTGTCGCATATTGATGAAAATTACCGGGTCATGCGCCAGCCTCTCAAACACCAAATCGGAATCTAGACATTCCCGAGCGGTCGGTTTTACTCAGGTAACAAGACCTTTTAAAACTGAACAGCGTGCTTCTTTCAGATTCAGGTCGTAACAACTTACGTAAACAGCACAAACAACCGCGCCCATTATGCGCAACTCCAGAAGAAATGTCAATGGTGAGAGCAGTTCACCAGAATGGTTGACTACCGGTTTTTGGTTTTCCATACGTAACACGAGCCGACAATGGGGAAAAAACGTCTTTAATTGCAGTGCACGAGATAAAAATTCTTCGATCACTCTTGGGGAGTCATCGCTGGAAAAACAATAAACAAAAAGCCTTTTATCTTCGTTGATGAAAGGAATATGTTGGAGTCAATCAGTAGATGACTGCCTCTTGGGTTTCAGAAAATGTCTAGAGGTTAGAGGTTAGCGTCTCAAAGGGGGGAATTGCAGAAGACATTAACAGGAGAGAAACGAATTAAATTTAAAACAAGGGAACTGGACCAAGCTAGAAAAGGACATAGACGAAGACAGTCTACATGTTTCGGGGCACTACCCCTTCATCAGGACGACACAAAAACGACGAAAAAACGAAAAAGAAAAAGACTTAGCTGCAGTAGATGTGGCGCGTGGGCTGCATAGCAGGAAAATGACCCAGGGACGGTGAGTAAGAGGGGTTAAAGAGGGGTAGCCAATCGCAAGGTGGGTAGGAAAGGGTAGAGAAGGGTGGGGGTGGAGAGTGGGCGGGGGAGAGAGAGAGAAAACAGCCCGGGTAAAGGGGCGTCGGTGTGCGAGAGAGAGAGTGGGAGGAAGGTGATAGAAAAAGTAAAAGAGAGAGAAGGAGGGGTGAGGGGGTTAAGGGAAAAGGAGAAACAAAGAAACGAGAGAAATGAAGTTTACTATTTTTCTATACTATGTTTTAAACGAAATATTTTCAATAAATCATGAAACTTTTATGTAATTAGCAAAATCAATTGTCGGATCAACCATTAAAATACGCATTCTGCTAAATATATTTTATAAATTTAAAATAATAACAGATACTGAGAACACCTTATTATTTTCTGCTAGAAAAATCCTTTCTCTGCCGGGAAACCAAAGGCCCGAGGTCTTACAAAAGACACGATAGCATGTTTTATTGTCTGCCTACCCGCCCGCCGTGACAGGCTAATGGTCTTTGTGCGTGATAATAAGGCCCACAGGATTCTCTGACACCGGATGCGCCATTTCGATTAAGACCAGAAAGGAGCTCCGAAATAGATAACATTTGCATGCAGGATGTCGAGAGCAACCATTTGTCTCCCTCTTGACTCTAAATCCTTGTCAGGGAGACATACTGCTCAAAAGAATTGAAAGACCAGTGCAAACTGCACGCGCTACGTGATGCCTAAACACAAAATGGCAGTCCCAATGAAGCTGAAATGTGCATCGTTCATCAGCGTAGCGACCAACAACAGGTTGTTATTTTCGTTTCTACATGAAGCTTTCTTGCCATGAAGGACACAGTCCACGTGTACAAAAGTCAGACCAGATGCAGAACAGAATAATAACTGTCAAAAACGTGCGGATCCTCCACTGGCCTGCACGCAAGCAGGGCACCGTTGTCGCATAGACTGAGGCAATGTGCTCAGAATCATTTGCGGGATCGCCTGCCACTCCTGCTGCAGTAAAAGGAACAGCTGGTTAGGGTCAGCCGGCAGTGGGTGCACATCCCACACCTGGTTTTCCAATTTGCTGGCCAGTCCCGCAAATCACTTGCTTCTGCTGTTGCAGGAAGGTGGTGATGACCTGAGCCCTGTGTGGTCTGGCATTGTCATTCCGGAGAATGGCGCCTGGTCCAACTGCCTGCAGCGCTGGCAGTACGAGGGGCTGCAGAATGTCATCCTTGTAGACCAGGCCAGTGATGCAGCCTTGCACATGCTGCAGGGGTGTCCTGCAGGTCATGCCCATTCCTCCCCAAACCATGATGGACCCACCCAAAAAACTGTTCACACTCCCTCACAATGGCAACGCGATGATGCTGCCCCTGTCGCCTTCCGACGCGAATTCTGCCATCGTAAAACGATTTGGCAAAGCGATGATGCTGGGTCCAGACCAGCCGAGCAGCGTGATGAACTCGAGGTGGAATCAGGACAGGTTGCACTGTGGAACTCCCTGAACGTAGGCTAGCCTCACGCAGCCGGTTCCTAATCGCCTGGTGCTTGGCAGTGACACTGCTGGCTGACTGATGTTTGCCATCCAGCATTTTAACAATAAATAAGAATGTATATGAGAGCGAAACCTGTCATCCTGTCTGGACTTTGATCGTGGGCGGCCCTTTTGTGTGCGCTCACTGACACTTCCTGTCTGGTTGTAGCAGTCTCTCAATGTCACAATAACCAAATGGCATAACTTTCCAGAGTCTGCTGCCTGCCTACAGCCACCCAATCGCCTCCCCCCCCCCCGCGATCAGCATCACTGAGTCGTCCTCTTGGAGGAACGGTTACAAAGTGTCTTTCGAGCGTGCCCATACAGACCCACTAGTCCCCCTACAATAGCTCAGTTGCGTTCACATTACATATAGTTTGCAGGTGGGTTGCAGATTTTCACCTGTTCAGGGTGTGTGTGTGATCTGCTCGTTTGATATGCAGAATTGGCGTCCTGGGTGCATATATTTGGCTGGCTCCTGTGGTCTGCAAGAAATCGCCACACTCACTGCTGCGCACTGTTGTAACAAGGAGGATCTAAATGTACGGATGTTATGTTCCTGCAAACACACATGTTCGTGACGTGCTTGTTACCGTGCAGCTGGTCTTTCATTTTTTTGGAACAGTATAGTTGATATGCCGTTTTCATTCTTGCCACCCAGCATTATCATCAATAAATATTACCAGCTATAAAAGCGATTTGCAAAAGCAGAACGCATCAAGCAAAGTTTTTAATTGTCAAACAAACGAAAGGGAACTAAACTTCACTGCAGCAAGTTCAATATAGCACGTGCATTAAAAAAGCCCTAACAAAATATGTGATAAGGTCTTTTTATACACACGCACGTGTGCGTCCCCGCGCACATCCATGTTTGGCCAACAGGGACGTCATTCGTTTAGTTAAGAAAGCCCTTTCAACTGACTTCATCGAGGGCTGATCAAAAGGTCTGGATGGGCGACCTGTTAATTTTGTGAACTCTTCACACGTCTAATCAGAAAAGTACATCACCATTGACTAAGACTCGATCCACCTAGGTTTTTTTCAAAGGCACAAAGAAATGAGAGCTGCGCTAATGATGCGAGCTGCAGGTAATTGCGCATGGCTCTCTAAGCTGTTTATATTATCAGCGGGTTAGAACAAAGCCAACTAGTTTTACTATTTGTGTTCCTGGTCTTTCAATCCCCGGCAAGTTTGTTGGAGTTCGTTAAGTACGAAGGGCGCAAGGCGATCAGGGAGGTTATTAGGAAACATACAAACTTTAATGCTTTTTAAAAATTATATTTACACTAAAGAATCCAATTTTTATACATTAAATTTCATTGTATTTACACTGTCGGTACACAGAACGTAAGTTTAAAAACGTTTAAAAATTCATCGGTAGTGGACACCGGTAAAGAACTAGCCTGATTTTTCCCTAAATGATTTCTGCCCCAATACGGGCATGCATGCGCAGCATACCAAATGCTCTGCGCATGCGCATGGCAGTTGCTAACCACAACAACAGATAATGATAGCTCAAGCCATTACCTCTACACAGCGTGACTTCTTATAAATACAGTGAAAAAAAAACAATCCGCGGTGATTCACAGCAGAGTTGGTAAAGAAGCTGGGTTTCACGGTTATGTCGCAAGTTCGAAACCCATATCAGCTTACTGTTTTTTATTGGAGGGGAGGGGTTTAGGGGTAGAGTTAGGGTGTGGTGTTATGTAGGGCTTCTGTTTTCATGTGTAAGTTCACGCCTGTGTCTTTGCGCTAAACAGGATGAAAGGTGGGCTGCGCATGCGTGTTCGGCCTGGGGCAGAACTCAACTGGGCAAAATAATTTCGCAGACGGGAGATTACAACTCAAACTGTTTTGCGTTGTTTATTAGTTCTCTGCCACGTCTGAGTCAGTTTTATTTACCCGGGGTTTTATTTTCTCTATTCATCAGAACACGCCAGTTTCAGTCTCCACTTTATCGGGTAAACTTTCAAGGGCGCTAGCAGATTCAGCGTGATCAGCCCTACCACGACAAGGGACGAGAGGTCACGGTGACAGTTTGAAACTGATGAGTCTATCTTATCCGAAATGGCTTCCCTGGATTAAAAAAAAACTGAGTTGCTAGCTGGAATGGGTGTTCTCAAACCAACGAAGTTAATTTATGAGCGTATGTTCATCAGAACAACTTTATTACTACAAAAAGCTCTTTTAAACTAAACACTCTAAGCCGTGAAGCGCAGGATAGAACGGAAATCGTAGGATTTTTTAAGGCTACACGTAAAACGCTTATCCGGAATGGCTAATCGTGCTGATACTGTGCTGGAGGTACGGACAGGCTTTTCTTGCTGATAAAGGTTCATCAGCTACGACAGATCTTGCAGATCGCTCCCCTCACCTCTTCTCTTCCGCCTCCCCTATTTCCTTAAAATTCTGTCTCTCTCGCTTACTTGTTCACTATCTTCACCCCTGACTGAGCCCACGAGTCGACAATAACAGAGCAAGAGTTGTTTCCCTTCTGCCTCTACGTGGCATTCCTTGTGTCTACACACGTCCACTTCACCCTCACACGACTGCTGGCAACACAACATCCGCCAGTCGAAGAGATAAGTGTTCAGCCTGGCGTAAAGAGAGCACCGATAGCTTTTCCCCTTCGCTCTGGTTTCAAGTGGTAAACATTCAGAACATGGGAAACCTGGTAGCAGAATAAAAACCTGAGGATACTGGCTTCTAATATTTTAGGAAGATGAAGCAGGTTTGCAGGTATACCAGCAAAGAGGTCTCCAGTCGGGTATGTCTTTAAAGAAAACTGTTAAGTGAACCGCTAAAATTAAAAAAGTAAGCAGTGAACAAATTGCTGATATCACTAACGAAGCTAAGATGGCTACTACAGGAAGTTAGTTAAAATGGCTACCACAGGAAATCAGTTAAACGACTGACACAGGAGGTCAGTTAAGATAGCTGACATCTTGTGTCGGGACCATGATGAGAAGAGAGGAAAAAGGAAGAATTAAAGAAAAGAAAAATAAATAAATATGCAATTGTAGAAAAATGGTATTCAATAAAAATAATAAAACAATTACGATATCAGAAAATAAAAGAAAACAGTTATAATTACGAATCATGAATAAAATGAAGCCCCTGTTACCGTTCGCTCGCGCTCATCACCCTTCCTGTCCCGCACTTCCACACCGACAACAGCGATGTGTGCTTTCCACAGTTTATTGTACGTCTAGGAAATATGGCGCAGGGCGTAGCGGCTTGGCTCATGGAGAAATGCTTTCTCGTGCTGGCAGAGTGTGATTTCCCTGATTCTAAGTTTCTTCTCATCAGCGACTACCCTGACTGTACCCTAGAGGTCGTCTAGGGTCAGGGTCCCAGCCACCTCTAGACCTCCCTTACGTCGTTCGGTCGATTGCCTATGCCGGCGACCTTTCTGTTCCAGACGGGTTTGGGAGGCAGTTCTGGGACATTCCTCACATCCTGCCCCTCTCTAGCCTTTCTCGCTCTCTCTTCTCTCTCTCATCTCACAATTGCAAGCAGCACTGGGTCTGCATCCTTCTTCATCGGCTTCCGCTCAGGAACTGATTCTTCGCTCCGCACTCCTAGCCGACCAGGCCTGAATAGTACCAGCCTCTCTCCATCTCTAGGCTTTTCTCAATCTCTCTATTACTGACCGCGTGTACCTCTCTGTTAGATTCCCTGGTCGGCTCCTGACACACACCTGTTCCCTACAGGCTTTCTTCGGATCGACGCCTGCGAAAAAACAAAACAAAAAACAAAACGGACGCGTGATTCGAGCAACAATCAACTCGCGGTTATCAGTGTTCAGTCTCTGGGTTCACCGTGGTGCATCCGGGCATCTGTGATGTCACCCTTCGTTTTTTGTTTGTCCGCGTTTGCCTTCCATACTTCGTTCTTGGTCTGCTAGTGTGGGAGTGGTTTGTCTGTTAGTGTGGGAGTAGGTTTGTCTGCTAGTGTGGTAGTGGTTTGTCTGCTAGTGTGGGAGTAGGTTTGTCTGCTAGTGTGGGAGTGGTTTGTCTGCTAGTGTGGGAGTGGTTTGTCTGTTAGTGTGGGAGTAGGTTTGTCTGCTAGTGTGGGAGTAGGTTTGTCTGCTAGTGTGGGAGTAGTTTGTCTGCTAGTGTGGGAGTGGTTTGTCTGCTAGTGTGGGAGTGGTTTGTCTGTTAGTGTGGGAGTAGGTTTGTCTGCTAGTGTGGGAGTAGGTTTGTCTGCTAGTGTGGGAGTAGGTTTGTCTGCGCGTGTGCGGCAGTTATTGGCGCTAGTCACTGCGCTCGCTCCATTTTTCTGGCTCTCTGCGATTAATGGCGTCATTCCATGGTTTATAGCGAAATCTGTCAAGACTCGCAGCGGTTCCTATATTTAACGCAGTTAATTGTTGCCCTCTCTTCTATCTCTCCCTCTCTCTCCCTCTCTTTTGTTTTCTCTTTCTCTCTTCAAGAGAGTTCTGTTCAACATTCGGGATTAGTCTCTCATCATTAGCACTGTCCTTATATTCTTGATTAGCTACCGTTCATATATTGTACGCCCCTAGAGTCCAGTCAGTTCAACACCCAGTTCATACAAACTACTGAAATGACCGTGGGACCTCTTAAACTACTGAAACTAACACGGAAGCTGTTAAACAAACTACTGAAATTACCATGGAAGCTGTTAAACAAACCACTGAAATTACCTTGGAAGCTGTTGAACTAATTACTGAAATTACCATAAACGCTTTTAAACAAAGTGCTGAAATTACCATAGACGCTGTTAAACAAACTACTGAAATTACCATGGAATCTGCTAAACAAACTGCTGAAATTACCATGGAAGCTGTTAAACAAACTACTGAAATTACCATGGAAGCTGTTAAACAAACTGCTGAAATTACCATGGAAGCTGTTAAACAAACTACTGAAATTAATATGGAAGCTGTTAAACTTCTGAATCTTTTAGCTGCTGTTAATTACAAGCAACTAAATGATCAAGGAAGCTGTTATACAGACTTCTGAAACAACATGAAAGCTGTTAAGCTGCTGAATGACTAAGGAAATTTCTGATTAAGTTCTAGCCACTGTGTGGACCAAATGAACGAGGATCCATAAAACCCACACACAGCTAATCAATAAATGCTTAGGCAAGGCAAACAAAAGACATGGCACAAAATGCCTCAGGAAATGAAACAGCCAATAGCTTTCCCATCCAGCATCTGGGTATGGCACAGTGGATGGAAACAGCCCTGCACGTAATTATGTCTTCTGGCATCGCACAACAACGCCATTATAATCATCAGATGTCTAATTTTACGAGTATAACATGATAATTTCGTGTCTGGGGGAAACCGATGAAGATGGAGCATTTATCTAGAAAAGTCCTTATTTGTGTGCTACAGAATATAGAAACACTATCAGCTAACTACTACAGACGCTTCCAAACATTTACTAGATGAGAATAAATGTCACAAGACCAGCATTTTCACAAGGATCCTCAGAATGTGTCCTTCCTACTCATAAATTAAAAAAGAGGTCGTACAGGTTAACGCTTGACTAACATTCTTCTGAAAATAAATGTGCGGTTTATGATCACGTTGCTGATGACTTGTCGATTGGTTATCAAACTAAACTTTAATCGCTTCTTCGAGTAGCTTTTGGTGACCGTTGCCATCGATCAACAGACTGGACGCATTTGTTGGCGGGTAAAACTGACCACCCACTCCATAACAGATCTTGGCTGGCCGTGTAGTATGTGTGCATACTCTTGCGCACTTAGCATGACCTGAAACTCGTTTCAGTAAATTCAAGTAACGATCAATGCGTAGACTGCTTCTGGAGGTGGTTGGTGGCGGTGGTGGGCGGGGGAGGCGGGTTACTGTTTTGTGTGGGAGGGATTGTATTTTATTTGGGGAGAAAGTAGAGGTCTCTGCTAGTTTCCGCTTCCCTGCAGACATCGCCCATGGACAGAATGGAGAACGAAAAAGGCAGTTCCGTTCTGTTTCACTGGGAACAAGACGTGATATTTCACTATTGATTGGCCATCAACCCCTTTTCAGGCTCTCCAGAGTCTGGATCAAATCACTGCTGCTTCTTGCCCGACCGAGTGGGCCAGACCTGTCAACGCCAGATGGCAGACGAGGAAAATCACAGAGAGACAGAGAGAGAGAGAGAGGGGTGGAAGGAAGGACAGAGGAAGTGGGGAATTGTTCTGTTCTGTATTAAATCTCTTCCTTTCGGTCTGTCCCGGATAGGCATGGTCAAAGGGCTTGTGAGAACGACAAACCATTGTAGCAAACCAATATGAAGGATGTTGTTGACTTTGCGACGTAAAAATAAAGTAAAGTGAAGCAAGTGCTATATACAAGTAGAAAAAAATGAAAACCACCCAGAAACATAAACATAGATTCTGTATTCGCTTTTACCGTTTCGACAACTGTAACTTTATAGAGAAAGAGCATGCTGTGTAAATTAGCCATGGTGGCTAACTGACAGACAGGTGTGGGGAACAGAAAATCGGTGTCACTGGAGAACGAACGAAAAAGGTTTCCACAAGGCAGGGTTGTAGACTGTACACGTATGTGAGAGACACATTTTCAACTGATGCCTTTAACCATGACAATTGTGCTGTTTCTAAGTGTTGGTGGAAAAGAACGGGACAAGATCAGTTAGGCTGCTGATAGAGAAAACGAACGAAAACCCAAATAAAACAAACCGAGTTTATGCAAATAAAGACTGTTAGAGCAGACTGTGACCAGTTGGACTGTACACAATTGTGACATTGATCGAAGACTCCACGCTGAACGGGAAAGCGAGGGTGTTACTCCCACTGCACTACACGAACAAGCAGGCCATTAGCAGAAATGATTTTAGTATTTGGAGCAGAAAACAACTAGGCACCGGTATGTAAGGGACTCGGCTGTTTAATAGTTGTCTGGGTATCTGACCGCACGAAGATGCCTGATTTCTCACTACAAAACGGGTGCCCGCCCTATGCATGCACAGCGGCTGCAGTCGTGAACTGCTTTCCTGGCACATGACTGCGTGTGTGTGTGTGTGACAGAAAGAAAGTGTGTGTGTGCGTGTAAAGGGCTTCCTACACTTGCAATGCTCTCAACGTTGAGCGAAAACATTTTCCGAGGATTCTCCGTACACGGGCGCATGACACCTGCAACATTTTACCAGCCAGATCGTCACATGATCATCACGTGTTCGCTCTAGGGGCTGACAATAGTAACACTATGGATGATCACGAACAATTTATTCTGACCGCTGCAGCTTCTGCGACTGCATTTATTTTCGCCCAGCAGTCTGAGAAAACAAAATGGAAAAGACGAATGTGGGTTCCACAGTGCATTGCTCGTCGAAACCAGTTGGGAGCACACGCATACGTGTCTTCTACAAGAATATCACCACACGACTCCACCGAAAGCAGACGCTTCTTGCGAATGTCGCACGACAGTTTCGTGACCCAGCCGTCTCGCAATCGACGGGTGAACTTCCCGTACTAAATCTCTGTTTGTATAGTCAAGGGATGTGTTTTCGTATATGCTGGGATCGTGCTGCAAGAGATCAATTAACTGGAAAATCGTTTTTCTGACCAGATGACTATCAATCGAAGGCCTAACATGATCACGACCAGCGCTAGACCACACTGCACTAAATAGCAGGATCGTTTCTGATTGGCTGACACGCTTGCAACATTTTGAGCCCCTGCTGGAAAATAGCGCGGCGTGTGATCCCCTAAAATGTTGAGAGGCCTCCCTGAAACATTTTCGCTCAACATTGCAACTTCCATATATGGTAAACATTGCAGAGAACATTGCAAGTGTAGGAAGCCCTGGGCGCGCTTGTCTGTCAGTCTCCTGGCCTTCTGGTTTGCTTGTCAGTCACTCCGTCCGTCCGTCCGTTCATCTGTTGGTTTGCCTGTCTGTCTAGTTTACGTAATTTCATATTGACTTTCTTTCTCTCTCTCGTTCTGTATGTCTAAATTTGCAGTGGGCCATGTTCACGGAAAGGAAGGGCTTCTGTTACTGTTGTTGTTGTTGCTGCTGCTGCTGCTGCTGCTGCTGTTGTGCTGTTGCTGTTGTTGCTGGTGTTAAGAGACAGAGAAAGGAGAATAGGCGAGCAGACGGACAAAAGATGAGAGCTGTATTCTGCACACAGCGAATTTCGCAAACCAAGCTGTGCTGTTCCTACAATTAGTGCCACAGGCTGTAACAGTTTAGCGTCTCTATCACTTGCCGCCTCGCGTTGGCACACGTCAAGCTTGGTGACGTTATAGGAAAATGAAATGTACGAAAAACAACCCAAACAAACAAACGAGCATACAAACACTTGCCCATGAGCATGCTGGGACGGCTTGCGTTGCACAATGGAAAAAGCAATAGGAACACCAGAGGCAGGTTTCACGGCAGAGAACTGAGCGAATCAAGGATAGTACAGATGAGACCACGCCACGTGTTAAAATGTGTCAGCTAATCCTGTGTTACATACATAAACTAACGATCCATTTGAAATTATTTATTTTAAATTACCATCACTCCAAACTTTAAGTTGTGCTAATGTATGACTAATCTTTTATTTCCTCATTCAAGCTGCCTTCAAACTTGACGTAGCGTAAAATCAAAAGACACCACAGCCCTTCCGAAGCCATGTTTTGTTGTTGTTTGTTTGTTTGTTTGTTTTGTTTTGTTGTTTTGTTGTTTGTTTTGTGTGTGTGTGTCTACTGCGTTGTTGCGTAGAACCGCGGTAGGAGAGCTAGCTTCGTTACACAAGACGCAGTTTCGCTGCATCGTAGCCCCGCGTGAAACTCACAATGGCCTAGACTATTTTCGCGAGGTTCGCTACGCCTGTGAAACTCACCTCAGGGTCAGGTTGCATAAGCGTGCCTGTCTGCCTTTCCAGTCGTAAGAGCGTCGCAGGCAGGGTCTGTGAGCCCTGAGCGTTTTACGTGCGGACGTGCACGTATGGACAGAGGATAAGACCATCCATGCCACCCGGCTGAGGTACTGTGTTCTTAACATAATTCTAGAGAAAATAAATGTACATGATGTTCCTCTCTGCGCTGTTTGCGTTGAACTGGTCGCTTAAGACATGATATGCCGGTACGTGCGTAGAACAACACATTCTCTTTTAGTTTACGACAACACCAGCGTTGTTCGGCATTCTTACTTTCTCTGCTTGTGGAACCTGTTTTTAAGGCTGGGCGTCACGAGTTTTCTCGGGACACTCCGGTTTGGTCCCACTTCCCTATCCCCTTTCACCACTCTCTACCCCCTTCCCAGTCACAAGAAAGCCTTTCATTTCGTGGCTGACTTGACGTTAAACAGTAAACACACAAACAACGTGAACTGTCTAGTCGCTAAACTTTCGGTATGAGGAAAGTTGCTACTTGTGGAAATAAAGCAAAACGTCTTCTTCTTCTTCTTGTTGTTGTTGTTGTTAATTCTACACACTAGACAGATGGTTTTGTCCCTCCAAAGAACAAGCCAGTTTAAGGCGGATAAAAAGATCACAGCCACTGAAATTTCCTAAGCTCTGTACTCCTGCGAACACTGTTAGCTTTCAATGTTGTGTTGTTTCAGCTAACTACTACTCCGGCAAGAAAATTGTCGATACTCCGCAGATGTTTTTCGCCCTTCAGACGAACCGAATTATTTCTCAAGACCGAGTTACAGGCACGAACAGTGCTTCGTTTGACACTGAAATGTCAAGGAGCGCTAGCGGCCAGAGGAAATGTGTTATCATTTCCGCCCCCAATCTTCCAGGTTTTCTAACGTTGTTATTATGCTGACTTCAGTTTGTTTTATTTCTGTCAGAATGGGATCTCGAATTAAATCCAACAATAGAAAAACATCACAAATCTTGCATGTTAGCATGAACAGTTGGTGGTACTAGCTTGAAGCTAGAGTGACTGGGTGCCCGTGCGCATGTGTGCATGCGTCCCGGTGCAAAGGGAAGAAACAGTCTTTAGCTGAGAAAGCATCTTCCTCGAAGCAGCGTTTGTCAGTGTGTCTGAAGCACCGAAATGCCAGAGCCATGGACCGATAATAAGGATCCTAGACAGTAACAATAACCCTCCTCGCAGTTCTGTTGCTAGAGACATTATTAGTTTTGTTGTAAAACAGTTTTCTATAGACAAGCAAAGAATTTCCCTTTTCTGGACAAGAGGTTCTCAGGGGTTGAAGTGGAAACGATCACGCGAGGTCATCGCCCAGTAATTATTAATTTAGTCTGTCTTCCTGCCTGTTTCTCTTAATGTATTTCTGGGACTCTGTGTGTTTGTGTCATTGACTTGGCATCTGCATGACTGTTTGTCTACTTTCTCGTCTGTCTGTCCAGCTACCTGCCTGCATGCCAGTCTGCCCTCTACCTGCTTCTCGGACTGCCTGTCCGCCTTTGTCTATGTGCACACATGTCTGTCTGCCTGTCTGCCTGCCTGCCTGCCTGTCATGCATTTATGTCGACCTGAGTGTCTTCCTGCCTATGTGACTCTTTCTGTAGACATATACTGCTTGTCTGTCAAACACTCTGCCTGCTTGAAATTATTCTTGCTGAGCTTTTTATGTTTTTATTTTTTATTTTGGTCCCGATGGTTATCGAGGTTCACACCAATAAACACCTCGACATTTCTTTCTGACCACCACTCTCATACTCACACACTTCCGTTTGCCCTACAGATTCATCCTTCTGTTGCCATTCCTACAAAATCGTTTTTTCTGTTTTAGGGAACATCGACTGAAAACCAATATTTAGCTCCTGGGGCAGTGACATTGTTTTTTTTCGGTTTGTCCTTTTCTAATCCATTTCCTGCTCCTTGGCCCGTAGCAAGGTGACAAGCTAGAAATCCTAGTTTAATAGGCCAGCTGTAAAAAGGGGGCTGGGGGTGGGGAGGTCTTCGCTTATGGATGCTTTTCTCCCCATTCCCAAGCAAAACGGTACTGTAGCAGGTTTACTATGTCGGCAATTTCAGTGACTTTAAGTAGCTTCAGCATTTCTCTCCCACTATTTTGTTTCTGTTCATTCTGTGAGTATGTAGAAATGTTCAGCCAATCGTAGCGACATGCTAGAGTAATTCTGGGTCATGGTTACCCGTGGTGGGAATACTCGCAAAAGTGTCAACGTAGCCATGTGTGGAGGCTTTATCAGAATAGCCCCGTTTTGGAATGTCAGCTTTATCCGAGCTGGACCGTTCTAGAAGTCTGATGGTGATATGTATAACCGATGTCACCAGAATCGAGCGAAACCGTGTGGACAAGATGTTAAGAATTCATTTTTGGTTCTCCTTTTTTCGTTGCTCCGTCTCTGTGACACTGTTTCTGGGGTCAGTGCTTTCCAGTGTCATATGCGCAAAGCTGTAAATTTAGTTTCTGCTGGAAACTATTAAGACAGAAAAGCCAGTCCTTAGACGCGGTTAAAAGAACTAAAACGCAGTACATGTACAAAGCTTCTCGTTCACAACAAGGGTTCTCAAGGACCTGTGTGCTGCCCGTTGCTGGGCCCCTTATCAGATTAAAGACTGAAGTAACAAGTTTGTTTACCGCAGCTTACGACTAGCACAAAAGTCCCTTTTTGACGCGGTGCATGTCTAGTTCTGTGTATTCCTCCTCTTGGACCTGTTTTTTTTTTATATGCGATTTTGTGTGTTGAAAATAGACATATCGACCTATGCACATTTACGAGATTTTTAGATGAACAGAACCGCGAAATCAAAAATATTGCGTTTTGTGTGACCATCCCCACAAATCCTATTTCCTTCGTGGCTTTCTTTGAAGATTAGTATTACCTTGTACAACTGTAAACCCAGTCTGCCATTTTCAGTTTCTTGTGGCATATATTTTCAAGTAGGGAATTGTACTCAAGGCAGTGACCGACAGAAACCACAAGAAATAATTCAGGTTTCAATTTCTTTGACAGTGTGTGTGTGTGTGTGTGCTTGCGTGCCTGCGTGCCTGCGCGCTACTGCTGCTGTTCCTTCTGCTGTTGTTGCTCAACTGCCCAAACTTCTTGATCATGCCTTCGTACAGTTTCTTTATGTGAAGATAACTCAAACATCTTATTTTTAAATTCTGTTTTATTTCGTTTTATATTTTAAATAGATACACCAAGCGCTGAGCTATTATTCCACCCTCCCTTTCCTTTTCCATTTGCCTTCTCTCCAACTGAAATACTTTTTCCCCACGCGCACAAGTGATTTGCAGATGGTATGTTTAAGGCACCCGCAGATCATCCACAAAGGTTTGTCCCTGAACAAGTGTGCTCGCTACAATGCTTTCACTGCTTACTAAAAGAATCCAAGATCATAAATCTCAGTCTTATGGTTATGGAGTTGCACCCAGTGGTAACTGATTCTGTGCAGTGGATTGAAAGACGCGATTCTTTCAACTCAGATACCATCGATTTTGCTGTCTTGTGACATTTCAGCTGAGACAACTGCAGCTGTGGGACCCTGAAAGGATGCGTCGCTTGGCGCTGTCAAGGCCACAGTAAGCATGAAAATGTCAGACTTCGGCAGAACACAGTTTGATTGGTTCTGCAAGACAGTTTCTTTTAAGCGATGCCGTCTTTCAGCCAAGTCTAGTACAAGCGGGACCTAACAGCACGCTCGAGATTTGACGCCCCAAAGGATAATGTCAGCGGTTGTGGTCCTTGACACACAAGAGCTCTTTCAAGTGGCTGAGACGAATCGGAAGTGTGGCCTCTGACCCCCAGCTATTGTTAGGCCTCTCGCCCTGTAGTTGCGTCTGCATGGCTAACCCTGCTGCCACCGCACTTAGAAAAACGTGAACAGATGCACGGACGACGCACAATGTAGACAACACAGAAAATCAACCGGTCCGCGCACACAAGTTCATACAATCCGCGAGCCCAGACCTGCAGTGGAACGGGTTCACGGACGGTGTTCAGAGAAAGATGAGCAAGAAGTTTCGTAAATAAATTGCTCGCTGACGTTGAGTCACATCTGTGTCTCGTGGTTTCTCTGGTTACTTCATAGCAAACACATGGGACACATCCATTGGTATTTCTGTTTTCCAGCCCTGTAGCAATATCAAGGTCGGTTATTGCCACCTACTAAAAAGCAGAAGGTTGTCAGCTGAACACACTATTGGACAAGTATTTTCTGTTTCCAACACAATCACCATCAGAATTCTTGTAAACGGGACCGTTAAATCAGGTCACTGATAAAGATTTAAAAACTTTAACTAGCATACGTCGACCTTCATGTAAAAACGCTGATAGGTCAGAAGGTTAACTGATTAAAGAAGGGGCAAAACAAATTAAAACACAGCTGAAATTTCGTTATGGGGTGGGAGGAGATGTACTTTTTAAAAAGTAATAAAGTCAGTACTCTTTTCAAGTTCGAACTAGGTCGAAAGCGAACGTAGTTTGTGGCAAAGAAGCTGAAATGAGTTGAGGGGGGAAGGGGTGGGGGAGAAAACAGGCAACCTCTTCCGCCAGGCATATCATGATGCGTGATGACCTCGTGACTTTAGGAGGCAAAAAGGGAAACGTTAAATAGAACAGAGATAAACCCAGCACAGTCGCAAGAAAAACATTCTTTGCTATGCAGCCTTCAGAGTAAATTGTATATGTTCGAAAGGGCTCGTACGTGTGTGCGTGCACGAGCGGGATTGTGGGGGCGTGGGGAGGGGAGGGTGTGTGGCATGTAGACGCGAAAAAATCTAGAAGTACCATGGTTAGAATGAAGTTCCAGTACCTGCATTTTAAGATAAAATGTCACATCTCTCTCTCTCCTACACAATACGCCGGCAGCGATCAAAAGAAAGAAAAAGAGAAGAAAAAAGAGAGAGATTTAGCAACAAAGACGATGTTAAACAAATTGAGGAAATCGACTTCTCACGACTCAGTTAACAGACTAATCACCGTAAAGGGACGAGGCGACCTTACTATGCAGGTGCTTGGCACGCACAGCCAAGGATTTATAACGGCGCATGTTTGATAACCAGATATCGGCCGCTCCATTACTGGCGCAGTTTGCATACACCCTGCGTGCTTCCAAGGACCACTGGATCGATGGCCAGGGCTTTCAAGACTGTTCCAGCCTCACTGAATCATACTTCAGTCTAAGTATTCTCCTGGTTATTGCTTTCGTTTTAATTTTATAGGTTTCGCTACAGCTCTGGGTTCGACAACAGAACCAATCCGAAGTGTGCTCCCAGTCGTAAAGTTAGCGACGGAACATTTGATATTAGTACGATAAGATTAGCGAATTTCATGTTCCGCCTGGACCAGTCACGTGCGTTCAGAATACACAACACCTCCATCGGTTCTCCCTGTCCCGTTCTTTCTGTTCAAACTGACAATTAACTTCTTTCTTTTTTTCTTTCACATCTTCCACTTTGTTTGACTGCTTTCATCAAAGAGATTAGGCTTTTATCGTGAAATTCATTGTCAGACGAGTTCGATCGATTCTTGATTTTAGACGGACCAGATATGGGGAACCACAAAACCGTTAGCCAAACGCCGACGAAAGTAAAATGAATGAATGAATGAATGAATGAATGAATGAATGAATGAATGAATCAATCAATCAATCAATCAATCAATCAATTTCCTGCAGCCTTTATGACTGAGCTTCATGAACATTTCAGGAACACTGAAATTTTTTTGTTACGCAAAAATGTCCGTAAAACCATTCAAACTCTGAAATTCAGTGGGTCCCCGTAAATAAGAAAGATCTGACTGCTTTTGCAGTCTAGCTCACCTGCTCCTTTCACCTGCTATAAGCAATGGCACAGTCGTGTAACTCCACACTTATCAACAAAACAAGCAATATAGTCCAGTTCATTTTCGTGGAGAACAAAACAGGTCTCGCACGAGTTGCAACATGAGAGTACTCACATCAAAAAATACTTTGAAGACGTACATGTTGTGATGGTACTGAGAACATATATACATATACTTATACTGAGAAAATTATAAAGCTACAAAGAATCCGACAGGACTGGCACTGAGAATATATAAAGGTGTACGGATCGTGGGAGTGTTTACATTGAGGCTGCAGTGAAGATTGTGAGAATACTTACACTGGAATGCGTGTTCTGCGTGCTCACTCTCGTCCACTGCCATGGCCACTTTGCGTTCTCCTGTCTGCACTTCTGCCATGTTTGAAGCTCTCAGACCTGACCCTGTCACCAGAACCAATTCCTGAATTAATCCCTTACTAAACCGGTAACCGCGGGCGGGCGAAATTGCAGAACCTTTTACAGAGCCTGCCCCCACTGCCTTGCGACCGAACAGCGACCCCTACACGGACTGACTAAATTTCTCCGCGGTTCTGTAGCCCGTTGTGCCAGCGACCACGCGCGACATGTTTACAAACACGGCGGGTTTATAAGGATGTCCGACGGTTTGATTTCAGTGCAGAACAACGTCCGCTTTCTTCCTCTCGCAGCAAAGCATCTTTGAACGAGGCGATGCTGTGCGCAGTTAACGTGCCTCGCCACTTCTGCTGTTTGAATTTTACTCCTTGTTTTTTTTTTCCTGCTGCCTGTTTGCGTTCCCGGCAGAACAACGAGACACTTGCAGACACGCAAGAGCAACAGAATGAACTGTGTGTGAACTTGCAGTGCTGTTGGGTTCAGCGCCGACGGCTCTATAGCTAGTCTGAACCACCCAGTACCCAGCTGAGGCACACTTCAGGAAACCTGAAAACGTTATCGTCTGCTTGTGCGCAATGACACCAACTCGCAGTAACAGCCTGTCTGGAATCGAAGACCAAATCCTCTAGCTGCTTCCTCGCGAGGCAGTAACGTACAGTGAACCTCCTTGTCCGATATATCCTAGCCTTCATGACGACAGGCGTCTGAATGTAACACTGTGCTCTACACTTAAAGCAGACATTTGTCCAGATTCTGGGTTATCGACAGAAAATTAACTCTTAGAGTTATCTCCCATTACTGCAGTTTATCTTCCCGTGAATAGAAATAAAAGCTCTCGTTATCTTGTAACCCACGTCAAGCTATCTGCAGTAATGCCGCGTGTCATTAATTACCTGGTAACGATTTGTTCGACTTGAAAGATTTCCCTTGTCGCTCGCTAGGCTAGGGAAGTGACCGGTCGTACAAGTTTGACGGATAGGACTCGCTGTGCAAAGTGCCGCACGCAGTAGGCCGGCGTACATTTATAGATTTTCCCTCCCAGACCTCCTCCTCTCTTCAGGCTCTAGGCTGCGCTCGTGCTTTGCGCGCGCTCGTACCATCTCGTCAGGCACGCGCCGATCGCTCTGTGTGCATGTGTTCGCAGCTCGCTCGGGCTAGGCTAAACTGGCATCAGCGTTGCATTTCTTTTCCAGACATGACCCACAGAACGCAGAGGGCGTTACTGGTAGTTTCATAGGAAAAACAACAAGAGCGTGAATGCAGCTCATTCCAGACTAGCCTTAGTTTTCTCCCGAACAAGCATTTCTAGCTCCAGAATGATGTCACTTACGTTCCAGACGTCTTCTTTCTCCTGAAAAACAACTTCTGCTTCCACAACCTAGATCGTATAAGAGGTAACGTGCATTTAAACAAAGTGGACTTCATTTCTTATCTTTTTTTTCTGGCCTTCCGTGAATCCTATACGCGACAGAATGATGGTGTCACTAGAAGCTAAAGCTCGTACGTCAGATTTCACTGGCTTCATTTTAATACGAACACGCGTGCATCCTAAACTTGCGAACTTTGTCGTCACATGTAC
Source organism: Lanistes nyassanus (assembly GCA_004794575.1). Taxonomy (NCBI): domain Eukaryota; kingdom Metazoa; phylum Mollusca; class Gastropoda; order Architaenioglossa; family Ampullariidae; genus Lanistes; species Lanistes nyassanus. Next base: position 721,117 of record SMGT01007356.1, read on the forward strand.
GACCAGGTTCTCTGAAGTAGGGCACGCATTAGGTTGGTTGGGAAAGACGCTAAGACGTCGTAAATTTTTACATCAGACAAACTGCGTTAGCGGAAGGAAACTTCTGGAGACGCGGGGCAGCTTTGTCAAGATGCTCCACTTAGTCTCGGAGTCTCGATCAGAGTTGGCTGCAGGAATGGATTGTAGAGGTTTACCGGGTTTCTTAAAAGATTCCTTGCCGCCCGTTCGCCCTCGGAAAAAAAATTATAGGGAACTTTAGGGGTTCGCTCCGACATGCAGATCTCGTCTCCGCTTGTTTGTTCGTAAAGCATTCGCAAGACCCGTTACGTTGCACTTTGATGCGTGCAAAGGAGGTACGACAGCCCATGCAACCCAGCCTGGAGGGGAAAGTGGGTCTTACAGTCGTTGTTCACGCTCCACTGAACACCAAAGTCTCGGTCGATGATGACGAGCGAGGTCTAGAACTCGGCGTGACTGGCGTAGCGTCGTTATTAAAAGCCCTCCGTCATTGGGGGGACATATGATCCTAGCTGATCTTTCACTAGCGGCCTCTAACTGCTGCCATTCATCAGGACCTTCAACGGCAGGACAGACGCAGAAAGGGGAGACAATCCAAAGTGAACGGCGCTCGTATCTGATAAATGCGGTGGCGCCACCAGTCCGGAAGACGTGCACCGTCTTCTTTTCATCTGGATGCGTTGCGCATTGTGGGCAGCCACGTCAGAGAAAGGCCGCCAGCTCCGGTCAGCGGTACCTTTTTGCAAATCTTAACGTTTCCGGATAAGGAAGTTTGTGCTGAAACGGTGAGACAAAACTGGTCTGCGCTTCCTTGTCCACGCAAGGAATTTGCATGTGATTTTCTGCATCGTTACCTGAAAGCAGAATAGACATGACTTCAAACAGACTTGGTCTTGTAGCGGCTAATTGGGTGATTCAGTAGGTGATTCAGGGTCATGCAGGCTACCAAATGCGTATAAAGAGGCGGGCGCATTGCGAATTCTTCAGACGAAAAGACAAAGAATATGCCGAGAAGAATTCGTCCCGTACCAATTTAAGTCCGACGAAAGCAACCAAACCTTGTGAGAGAGCTCTGGTTAATCCGCTCACATAAATACCTCGCTCTTCTGATGAGGAGTTCTTTACATTTTCTCGGTGGTAAAACTCTTCTCCTGGGTCAGAAGATTGTGCGTCGATGGGTGCCTAAGAAATCTGTCCCGGTTGGCGAGCTTAGTTATAGCCTGCTTTCGGGTTTGAGAACAGTCCAAATCGACATTTCAAAGCTTCAAAGATAAAACCTAACCTGTTGATCAGTGTTGCGTTCACTTCTCCCTCTGTGTGTGTCTGTGTGTGTTCGTTGTTTTCACTAGAGCGTCTGTGTGCCTCGTCCGGGCGAAGTGTACATGAAATGTGTTCTCGCGCGTTAAAAATCTACATTTATTATTATTTTTTTTAAATGCTTTCACAATACCTTCTTCGATCACCTTTTTCTCTTTCCGGACTCTCCTTTTCTGGCCCTCTATACTTCCTTCAGTTTTTTTAAACGTGAAAACAAGAAGTATAAAATCAATGCAAGTTTTATATCTACGAAATAAGGAACTTACTGTCGAATAGGCAAAATGTTGTGAGGTTAGAAACAGACAGAGGCAGAAAAAAACAAAAGAAGTCAAAATTAAAAGGATGATGAGATTCTCTTTCGCAGTAATTACAGCTGCACATAATAATTAAAGAATATATATATATATAGAGAGAGAGAGGTGTGTGGGTGTGTGGGTGTGTGGGTGTGTGGGTGTGTGGGTGTGTGTGTGAGGGTGTGTGTGTGTGTGTGTAAACCAAGGAACAAAAGTCTATTGCTATATTTTTACAGCCAAAAGAACACTTCCGTGTTTCAGGTCTTTTGTAAAGTTTAAAAACAATTTGCATTTGATAGCAGCCGAGAAACGAAAGCGTTTAGACATGCTTAAATAAGTATTTCCTGTGTGTGTGTGCGTGTACGTGTGCGTGTGTGTGTGTGTGTGTGCGCGCGCGCGTGTGTATGGAGTCTTAAATCCGTACACAAGACAAAAACAGGCAGTAGGGAAAACAGAGAAATAGGGAACATTGAGAAGGGTGGAGGAACACTTTATTTTCTTACTTGCGTCTTTGCGAAAGAAGAAAAATCAATGCCATATCAATCAAATATTGTCTTTTCCCCCGATATTTACCTCTTGCTGATGTGCGGCTGGTTCTAATGACGCAGCAGGGGGGGGCGACACCCCGTGTTTAGTCAAGGACGACAGAAAGGTGACACTGCCTGAAACATTGAAACAAATTGATTAAATACGCAGAAACGGGAGTCTTTCTGAGATAACGGTTTTTGTACAGTTTCGTAAAGTGGCTAGACCGCCTCGGTGGTCTAGTGGTTTATGAGTCCGCTTCTGAGGCCGAAGGTCACGGGTTCGCACCCCGGCCGAGTCATACCTCAGACTCAAAACTTGGCAATCTAGTAGCTGCCCTGCCAGACGCCTGGCACTACAGGGAACAGTACTAGGACTGGTTGGCCCTGTGTCAGTATGATGTGACTGGGTGGGACTGGAGTTTGTGTTGTGACAGCAGTCCCACGTGTGGCAGCACGTTAACTTTGTCTAAGCAACACCGTCCTGATGTTCAGCTCGTTTGCGATGGATGTTAAATAAGGGGGAACTGAAAATCAATAACATCTCCAGCGACCTGCGATTTACCTTTAGCCAAACCCCTTACTTTCTCTCCTCACTCCGTCCCTCTGTCCCCACCACTTCTTGTATCCTTTTACCCTCTTGTACCCTATTACTCCTCCTGTACCCTATTAACCCCTTTTGTATTCTATAATCCTTCGTACCCATTGCCCCTCGTGTACCCTCCCGCATGTCCCTCTCGTTTCTCTTTCCTTCTTCTCTTTCTTTCTGTGTCTCTGTCTCTCTGTCTCCCGGTCTCTGTCTCCCTGTCTCTGTCTCCCTGTCTCTGTCTCCCTGTCTCTGTCTCCCTGTCTCTGTTTCCA
>SMGT01007356.1:741438-757059 GCA_004794575.1 Lanistes nyassanus
GAGGTACGTGTTTTTGTCATTGTGGTTAATGGCGAGGTGGGTGATGTATGTTGGTAAGGGAGAGGAAGTGAGCTGTGGCACAGCCCTATCGTATTAGATGAAAACCAAAATTACCTTGTAAATAAACTACACTTTTATTCTCTTTCTCAGAAATCATCTTTGTTATCTTTAGTTGTGTAATAGAGTGGAGTGGGGGCTCGGGCCAGGGAAGGTTAGTGAGATAGTGATTTCTGAGGTCTCCACTCATAAGTAAGAAATAATTGTTCGCGGACGGGGGGGAACGCCACCACGAGCCATTTGTGTGCGTGTGACAAGGTCACGCAGGCGGGGAGAGCAACACGGAGGTCGGTTGTCTCTTTCAAAAACCCCCAGTTCGCAACAGTAACGAAATGAACTTTTTATTTTAAAAAATCCGACTCGCGAGATGATTGGACACGTACTCAAACTGCACCAAGGGGAGGAACGTTTACCTGTAATTAGGAAATGTATATGTACCTGACACCGGACGAGCGTATAACCGTGTTACGAGACGTACCCAAGTTACTGGCGATGACTAGTTTTCAGCAGACGAGATGAACTGCGGGCCTACCTGCGTTGCACGGAGACGAGAGGCAAGGATCCAGAAACGTTTCGCAGTTTTTCCCCCCGTAGTCGGCGCTGCATCGACAGGTGTATTCTCCGCCTGTTTCCTTCTGGCACGTGCCGTTGTTCTGACAAGGGGAGGTAAGGCAAGCGTCGACATCTGTCTGACAGTCATTTCCGGTCCAGCCCTTGGGGCATCGACAGGAATAGCTGCCCACAGCGGCGACACAGGAGCCACCATGGAGACAGGGCGATGACTGGCAAAAGTTCACCTGGAACATTACAAATATTAAATTTCTTTGGCCGTTTTATGCTTAATTTTTGTTTGAATTGAGGACAAAGCCTTGGTAAAAGAAAATAACGTCACCAAGGTTATAAGTCAACGATAGGATCTTCTTTCTTTCTTTCTTTCTTTCTTTCTTTCTTTCTTTCTTTCTTTCTTTCTTTCTTTCCTTCTCCTCGCGCAAAGAAGTCCCATGGCGAAGATAAGTAGTAAACGAAGAACTCTCGTAAGCATATTCTCTTCAAGTTCAGAAGCTCAAATGAATTATTTACCACATATCTGAGCGCAAGTATGATGCTTCATGGCATTGAATTTTGCCTGTTTGTTGCTTGCCCGCTTGCTTGGTTCAGGGTGTGTGGGTGGTGGCTGGCTAGTAGGGTGGGCTGTTGGTTGGTTGGTTGTTTTTTTAGTTTGTTTAAATACAAACATTTCAAGGGCGGTAAAACACCAAAATTTACAAGGGATGTTTGCGCATAAATGGAAGAGACACGATGGAAATGACATTGTTGTCGTAATTCGAACGAAGGGGTCAAAGACTGGTCAGATGCATGTGCGCGTGTAGTAGAGCAATAATCTCTAGGGGGCGTAACTGCATACATCTTCACTGCTTGTAAAGACAACGTTACTTCCCCTGACAATCTTTTCGGTGTCGTCAGTGAAAAGCAGAATTCATGCGCGCTGCCTGTGGTCAGAGCTAGGCACTGCAGCAAGCCATCCCAGAGTACAAAAAATGTCTTGTTGCTGTGTGGTTTAATTTTCAGCGCCTCTATACGAGTATTATTATTATTATTACCATAGTCTGGCATGTGTCTCCGGTCCAATTAGCGTTGCACGTGCAGTTGAACGAGGAGGTAGTCCCAGTGCAGCTTCCGTTGTTCAGACAAGGCTTGCTGTAGCACAGGGAGTACACAAGGTCGCATTTCTTGCCTGCAAAATTACAACGAACACATTTATCAGTGACTGCACTTCGCATCCACTGATTGTTGCAATGGCTTTAGTGGAAAACTGTAAGTCTATACCACAAAGGTACAGTGTTAAGTATATACTACTCTCTCTCGCGCGCGCTCTCTCTCTCTCTGTGCGCGTGCGAAAAAGGAGACAACCCTGACACAAAGAACAAGAGCAAGTGCCTCACCGACAAAATTCTCCGGGCACTCGCACACATAGGAACCCGGCAGGTTAGTACAGTTGGCGCCGTTATGGCAGATGCCTTGCGCGCACTCGTCTATGTCAGTGTTGCAGGTCGGACCAGTCCACCCTGCCATCATCATCATCATCATCATCATCATCATCATCATCATCATCATCATCATCATCATCATCATCATCTCTAGCACCCCAATCATCTTACCACCATAAACAATACCACTACCTATTAGTATTCTTTCTACACCCCCACCCACCCCACGCACCACCCACTCCGGCCACCCAGTGTTTTTGTTTTTTACCTGGCATGCAGACCTTTGCCCCCGTAGTCTGATTACAGGTGTAATGACCGTTGGCGTTGTCCTGTGCCACACATTCGACATTACACGCCGGTGTGTAGTAGTTAGGAGTGCAGTAGGATCGAAACTTGAACTGGAAACTGCAAAAACAAAAAATCCAACTTACTTTACGTCGTTGCCTTAAACCACGGGAGACTGAAAAATTCTCTCTTATCAGTAAACAACGGTCCTTGCCTCACGGAAGCCTGATCGTAATGGGAGGAGCTTGGACAAACTGACGGTCTAGTGTCACCCCCCGCGTTCCATAGCGTGTGCGCGCGCCTAGGGTAAAGGCACGTATTTTCCACGCACTTCGTGTTACATGGCTCTACGAAACTGGAAGCAGAGTGATGGAACTTTCCTGGTCCAAGAGCGACCGTACGAGGTCTCGTGGAAATCTACGCGTGCTTCGCCGATCATTCCATTTGGTAGGCCGTCACCTGACAGCTCCCTACATCTAGATCTGTTTCCAAAATAAAAACCTGGATAGTAACCTAGACAGCATTACATCGTCTTGGGTTGTTTTTTTTTTAAATTTCCTAAAAACACAAGGGGCAGGATTTCTTTCCTGAAACTAAAATTTAGCTTGCGGCTGGCTACTTTCGTACATAAACTGTTGAACCAAAGCCGGGCGCACGCGTTACAGAACGCAGGACCGAGACTGTCAAAGTTTGTCTCTGGATGGATCGTCCGATTAAGATCAGCGTGAAAAAAGACCCACTGTCACCAAAGTATTAATTTTAAAAAAACTCTGAGTGCACTGTCTGAGCGGACAATGCAGGAGTACAGGATATGTTAGCATTGTCTGTGTCCCACATTTCCAGATAAGGATAAAATAATGAAACAAACATTATATAACATTATGTATAGACCGTAGACGAATTTCAGAGGCGTGGGGAATGCGAGTGACCCTAGGTATACAGTGATGCGAAACCCCACTGCGGATCTGACGTACTGTCTCTCGTATTCCTTGCGTATATATGTATATATTCACCTTCCATACGTTTGATATTCCGCGTCCCAGGCATCCCTGTACTTGTAAGACCAGAGTGGCTTCGTGTGACGAAATGGAAACGAATAAGGATGAAAATCTGAACATGTTTGCGAGCGAATGTCTTCGCGAATGACATACTGCCGTTAATGGAGGCTGTTCTCGTTTCTAGCAAGAAGAATTAATCTCGGGGCGTGTATAGTTTCCTCAGACAGTGCACTCAGAGTGCATGGTCAGGACCAGTCGGACATTGCTCCCACCTTCACCCCACCAGCGTAACTAACGCACCCCTGGGTAGCTTCAAGTTCAGCCTGTGTCACTCACTTATAATTTCCGCTGGAGGCGCTGAGCGCGTTGGACCATGAACTAAGTTGTTCTGTCTTTGCTGGACTGTGGCTGAATTCTCTGGCTAACCAGGCTAGATGCTCGGAACCCTGGGCTTCATCGTCCCGAACCCTGATCACGAACTTGACGTCAAATTTCTGGAGATAAATACAAAAAAAAGGTATTTACTAGATCTCTCTCTTTCTCTCTCTCTCTCTCTCTCGACTGCTGTTGGGGTGATTAAAAAAAAATTCATCTTCACAATCAACAGACAGTAATTTAGCGTTACTAATTATTATACACGGAGAGAGAGAGATAGAGAAAGGAAGGGGCATGCATTTATGACTAAACAGCAATGTACAAATACATGTACTCAAAATAAAAAGTCTGTACACAACATAACACAGAGACTACAGCGCCTCCACCGTCACCACCACCAAAACAGCAACAGCAGAGACCAGCGAACCATACACCCCATGCACGCCTTCACCAATAAACTTGCCGCACACAGACGGAGGGCGTGCACGTTGCAGGAGAAGGAACGAGGAGAAAGACAGGAGGATGACAACGGGAGGCCACCAGTGTCAAACAAGGAAAGAGCATCCCGATTCACTCCCCCTCAGCCCTCAAAACCCCATCACAAGCTCCGAGGCTCACGCACATCAAAGCTTCTGACTTCAAACTTCAGCGGGTTGCTGATGCCCCCGGCAAAGCTCGTCCTAGTCGTGAAGTCGATGTTGTTGGTGTCGTCGTAGTGGTTGGTTGGACCATAGTTGCCGTATTCACACGGTTGAAGAGCGTCGGACCGGCTGGTGGGGTGGTGGGGGGGGGGAGGGAAGATAAAATTGATTATGACAGTGTTATAGGGAATAACATGAATCAAGTGAGAAATCACAAAGTCGTTAAAGGTGCCTAATTAATCAATAGCTCCATCAAAGGACCCGCAAACTTAAGATGTTGTCTCTTAGTCATGTACCTATTCAGTAACAAGGTCAGTCATACGTGAGTTCCCGAAGACGTACACGTGCCTCTGTATATGTGCGCGCGTGCGTGCGTGTGACTATGCACATCCACTATAACCAAAAGAACGTATATTCAAATTATTTTCAAGTAAAAATAGCTGCAAGCGAAATAAATTCAGTATTTCCCGCACTAGATATATTTCCTGAAAACTTCTACATTAGCTAGTCACTTGCCTCACTGCTGCATACCTCAGCAGGATTTCAATAGCAGAGATATTTATAGAAATTTCTCATACGCATGTCATCTATAATACGTTTTGGGGAGGGTGACTGAGTTTTCCCATTAATGTCTTGGCATGTCATTAATGTCTTGGCACGTTTATAATGTAGGATGTAGGATAATCTGGCATTTTGAAAGTGCATGTTCATTACCGTTAATGTAAAGTCCTATAAATGAGTGTGGTTAACCAGAAAAAAATGTTAATACCCGGTAGATTTCTTGAGGCAAAACTCAAAGAAAGTATCACACTGTGTGTGAAGTATCCAGTTGTCTGAACATGTCGAGGTGTAGCGTATGGCCCTGATCTCCACCACGCCATTGGCCTGTGCCATCTGCTCGACACAAACCAATTGTTGACATAAACCAATTGTTGACATTGAACAAGTATATTAAACAATCGTCACATTTTAAATTTAATCTGTTCTTTCTGCTCATCGCGTTGATCAGTCTCATCTTATTTCACTTTCCACCCCCCATTTTTCGGTCTCCACTGATTACTCGTCTCTCATCTCGGTTCTCTTTCTTTCTTTCATTCATTCTTTCTTTTTTTTCTTTCTTTCTTTTTCTTTCTTTACGAGTTTGCGGGCACGCACATTAAAATGCGCAAGTGCGGAGGCGGAACCCCAAAACGAGGCTTGAGAAGGGAGAGTTGTTGCGCATGGGAAGCTAGAGCCAGCTCAGCGTGATGTAGGAAAGTTCGTGCTAAACCAAAGCCATATACTCGTTTTATGTGAAACGACAAGCACGAACTGACTTGCTGCGTGGGAAGGATTACGGCCAGGCAGGAGGCGGTAACTGAGCGACCTTGTGCCTGTGTCACCCGGCCCACGTACCTGACTACGCACACCTTTTGTTTGCCAGTCTCCGCAGCAAAGTCGTGTGTCACTTTCTGACGTTAAAAGGGATGCAAGACAATCTCATTAGCAACGACGAGACGGCGGCAGGAAAAAAAAAACATAAGGCTGATGAGAAGGCAGCGTGATCTGCCCCTTGTTCACGACCCCCACCCCCAACCCCACCCCCGCCGCCGCACTCCGCGTGACGGCAAGAAACCTGGGCAGAAGACATGGGGTGGGGTGGGGGGAATCCAGGCATGCAAAGGAGGCCTGCTCACGCTCCCACAATATATATATATTATAATATTGTGACTACTGTGTATTCCTCTGTTTTAATATGGTTGCGCAGTGCCTTCATGTAACCAGTTGTAGCTATTGCTTGTATTGCTACAGAACCAGAATCTGAATATACTTCCCGGTAATAAGTGCGTGGTCACACCACTTCAGTTAGAATGCGAAAACATTGGCTTAAAACAGTGTGTGTGTGTGTGTGTGACAACGCTGTTTACAGATGGTTTCTTTCTTTAATTTTTCTGTCTTTTTGTCTTGCTTTCCTTAAAGCTACCGTTGAAGATCGAAATCTTACGTAAAACAGCTCGGTAGCCATTACATGCTCACAATGCATTATAAATCGCCCTTCCAGTGCAAAGCTAGCCGAAGGTCGTCGCAGCAAATACCGTGCATTTTTTTACCAGGGGTTATGGGAGGGGAGTTCGGGAATTTCTAACAGGAGCAGGCTGGTCACGAAACAAGCCGTAGAAAGGCCAGAAGTAGAGTGCACCTCAGTATTAAAAGGCAAAAATCTTTTTTTTTTCTTTTGTGAAGACAGGCGGTGGTGCCTAAAATTCACGTTCACTCGCGCCCTCCTGTGTAAGAAAGCTTTTCTGAGACGTCTGGTAGTGTGGTTTTCTGGCACCTCACTATTTGTAAACAGCGTTCCAAGGGAGGTTTAAACGACAAGAGACAATGGCTTCTGCGTTTATGTATCAGGAAAAACATGTTCACAACACGGAGGTCAAGAAACATCATACACACGTGGACGCACACGCGAACTCATATAAATGCACTTGCAGACTGCAAACGTGCATGTTATTTCAGAACTACCATAACGAAAAGACTTAATAATACTAGAAATTAAATACAGTGTCTGTTATTTGTACAACTATAAAGCTGCGCGGGGATGTGTGTGTGTGTGTAGACGAGCTCACAAGTCCAGACGTAAAGATCTGGGGCAGTTCTATGTGGCAAGAGAGTGGGATGATCAAAATTATAGTTGCTGTTACAAATGTTTGTACCTGTTCTGCCTGTAGAGATCGTCCTCTGTGCACGTTGGTGAGTGCGTGCGTTTGTGAGAAACCCAGAGACAAGGGGGTGGGGCGGGGGAGGGTCTTAAACGTAGCAGAGCTGGCAGTTTGACCTAATCATCCGAGTCCACCCCACGTGTGAAGCCCCATAGACTAGGAGATTTGAAAGGCGACGCAGGTGCAAAATATTTTTATGCGCACTTATCCTACCCTGGTCGATAGATTGTCGGACAGCAGAGCATTTGACAACTAACTTCTGCTATTGACAAAATGTTGCAAAAGCCGTACCAAAAGTGTATTAGTTTTGAAGATCAAACGATCCAGATTAGCGGGAGGGGCCTTTCCTTGAACCCTATTCCGTGGGAAGTCACTGACAACACGTTGCACACTAACGCTCCCCACAACACGAAATGACTCTCACCCTCCTATTTCGTTACTAAATTTCCTGAAATCTTTGCGCGGTAAAAAAGGTAATTGACACAAGCGATCCAATGAGAATTCACCGGGGAAAAAAAACTAACGCGTTAGTTAAAACTTTGTATTTAATGTTTGTAATTCTCGAATTTCTTCGTAAGATGTCTTTAACGAGGTCCCCCAAACCACACAGTGCTTCCTACGCAGCTGTAATGTGACATCAGTTTTACCACGGCGGTACTTTTTGATGTCATTTTCCTGATAGGCACTAATAGAGTAAAGCCCATGCGTGCAGACAGACAGACATGCAGGCAGGCAGGCAGACAGACAGACAGACACAGGTGCGCGACGTGCTAATCTGACTCTTACAGGTAATAATGAAAAGTTTTTTCCCCGTCCCCCATAAAGTTAAACAGAAAGCAGAGAGAAAAGTTGAAGGCAGTTTCCCCCGACACAGACCATGGCCAGCCGTGTGACAGAAGAACCTCAAACTAATATAAACACTGGCAGTAAGCGAGCATCTCACGGTGTCCCCGTTAGCCACGGAATGCTCAACTTTGCAGGTTCAAAAGATCCTTTGACGCAATAATCGCTAGAGAACGGCGAGGGCCCTGTAATCTGTCACAAAGAAACAAATTGTGCCCACTCGGGAACAACCGTCTGCTGTTTGCGGCTGTGACCGAGCAGAACAAGAGCTGATTTATGGTCCTGTGTGTTGTAGTCACTTATCTCAACGGGCTGAAAAACTATCCCCGTCCCCATAGACAACAACAACCCTTAACAGCGACGGAGGCGCTGTCCCAGCGAGGTGCAAAGAGCCACCACATACGCACACGCGGTCACGCGTTCATACATGCAAGTTCAGAATAAAGTTAAAGTAAGCCAAGATATCTGTCCTCTGTGTGACATACTACAATCTAGTTCCCCAGATTCATTACAAAAGTTTTAAAATATCTTTAGCGCCTCAAGTGTTTGTCGATATGTAAAAATACCAACCAATTTGGAGAATACATAAAATTCATTTTACTTCAGATTTCTTCAGTAATAGACACTGAAGACTTCGGGGTTTAGAGTCCAAAGACGTACAGAGAGCAGGGTAAATAGACAAACATGCGTGGTTCCGGTACTGTACAGAGAGCAGGGTAAATAGATAAACATGCATCGTTCCGGTATTGTACAGAGAGAAAGGTAAATAGACAAACATGCATCGTTCCGGTATTGTACAGAGAGAAAGGTAAATAGACAAACATGCATCGTTCCGCTATGGTACAGAGAGAAAGGCAAATAGACAAACATGCATCGTTCCGGTATTGTACAGAGAGAAAGGTAAATAGACAAACATGCATCCTTCCGCTATGGTACAGAGAGAAAGGCAAATAGACAAACATGCATCGTTCGGTACTGTACAGAGAGAAAGGTAAATAGACAAACATGCATCGTTCCGCTATGGTACAGAGAGAAAGGTAAATAGACAAACATGCATCGTTCCGGTATTATACAGAGAGAAAGGTAAATAGACAAACATGCATCGTTCCGGTATTGTACAGAGAGAAAGGTAAATAGACAAACATGCATCGTCCCGGTACTGACCCTTGCAATTTGTTCGAGCCCCCAGTGCACGTTGATTGTCATGTTAATTACGGAACGACTGTTTCCAGCGTAAACAAAGTCGTAAACAAAGTCAAAGGAAATACACACATTTCGATGCGTACACAAGTGTTATTTGTTTGCAGATCTTTCTCCGTGTTGAAATATTCCAGTTCGTGTTGATGATCACTATTTCTTCCCTTTATTGTCTGACCAGGTCCAACAATGGCATCACCGTAAGATAGGTGAGTAAAAAGGGGGAGATGAAGGGGGGATAAAGGAGGGGTAAAAGTGAGAGAGACAAACAGGCAGGCAGACAGACAGACAGACAGACAGACAGACAGACAAGGGATATGTGCCGGAAGTGTGTGTGTGTGTGTGTACGCGATACACTTTCATAACATTTTCTGCCATGATCAATGTCACAGTCTCATATTTTAACATAGTCTCATATTTTAACATATCCTTGGGACGTCTTTTGTTTTCATTGGATTCCATACGCCTTTGCGGATGCATGTCAACAACAACAACTCGCGAAGCACTTTGTTTACGACCGTCCCTGTCTGAGAGCAAGAGTGTTTATGGTCATGGGGCAAAAGCAACTTGAACAGTGTACGTATTGACCCCCTGCTGGAGCACTGCCTCCACATCTATATAAATACTTATCTGCAGGGCAGGATCACGTTTGAACGCAGCCTGCGTTACGACTGCCAGTTGCCGAACATCACTTCAAGTGGCCGTGCGTTCAAAGCGACAAGTGTCACGCATATGTAACCACACCTGGTTATGCGTATTTCTCGCAGTTCAGGTTAAACTTATGTGTTTATCTGTTTGGCCTTGAGTTTAAATTCATAGGGCTGTAATCCATTTAAACAAAGCATTAGCGACACTGCGTAAAGCTCTAGTATGTTCCCTCTTCTGAAGACCTTAAGGGGTTTGTGCCAAAGTAGGTGTCGTAACATTTCATACATCACTAGCGCTGGTGGATCCAGTGCTTTAATCGTTCTGGTTACTCAAACTGCTGGGGGTGGAGGGTGGGGTCTGACGTCAGTCGCGTGCCCCTCTGAGACTCATACTAACCATACCGCGCAGGTCTTTGAGGTGCCTGACAGCGAGACACAGACGGGGTCTGATTATAGGGCTCATGCGAGACCCATCTCCCACGGGGGATGAAAAGCAAGGGGCGGGAACACCTCTCCGTCAAAGTCAGGTCTATTTATCGGACTGATCTATAGGCTTTCAAGCAGCTGCAATCCCAGCACACACACACACACATACAAAAACGTTACTGGGTTCTCGACGTGGAACTGGGTGTGAACCCGTCGCTCCCTACACAGTTGGTTTCGACGAGAAAACAGTTATCCCAACCACATAAAAGGTTGAAAATGCTGATTTGTAAATAGGAAAAAAATCTTCTATTTACATTCTGTCTTCCCACTGTTGATAACAATCTTCGGCCTACCTATATATCTCTCTGTTTACAGGGCTGTGTGGTCAGGTGGTTCCATCAGGGTGCTACGGTTCCCCCCCCCCTCATTCCCCCGCCCCTCCTCCCCCCTCCTCCGGTCCAGATCCCACCAACCTTTTAATTTACAGACCGCTCTGGTATGGAATATTTCGGCAGCGTGTTGATATACGATGGCGCATGCGCATTTGTTTGCATGTTTGAAGTATGCGCAGAAGGGAACTGCTTTTCTCCGATGCGCTTTGCACCCTGACCCTGGGCACGAGAGGAGCTGCAGTCACGCTCACTGGCTGGACACGGACTGACGACACGACACTCTGTGGCCTTTACACTGTCACGTGTCATCCAAAAAAACAGAGTTCTGCTTGTTGAAATAAATGGAAAGGACGCTCTGAGTGAGCTCTCGAGAGATGAATCACAGCAAGGTTTCCTCCAGGAACAAAAATGTTTGACACATATACGCATACATATATGTTGTCTGACTCTCGTCATAGTTACCACAAGACGTTTAATTAGTACTTAAGCCTAAAGCCCACACAGTTTAACGTCAGGGTTAGGGTTAGAGTTAGAACCACTTCTCAGTAGACATTCATACAAACTGTTACTGCGGATCGCCGGTGAGTTGTGTGTAGAATTTTGCCTCCAGGGTCACATGAAGCTGCAATTTGATTGGATAAAAATATTCCACGAACATCTGACGAAGTGTTTCCTGTTAAAAGCTCGTTTATGGCTCACACTGAACAAGTCATATGCTACGAATCTGGTAAATTAGATAACACGTACGATGATAAACGATCTGTATGTTCAAGTGATATACGTGTAGGAAATGATTCTACCTCTTTAATTTTTTTTTACCCATGGGGGTGGGGGTGGGGATGGGGGACGTGCTCAGACTGTGTATACTTGGCGTTAATTCTATGTGATTTCGCATTCAATGTGAGGCTGGCTTCCAGCTGAATGCTACATTGAGGGCGCTAGTGCTTGGCTGAACCATGAAATTCAGTCTCGAGATCAGTGCTAACGCTGAATTACCCGTCTGTAATTCCGAACTACGGGGACAATACGTCGCTTTCAAAGAGTGAGTTCGTGGCTCGGATCGCGTGAATCGAGGTGAACACTTCAGCCGATCAAAACTTTTCAAAAGCCATCCGATGTCATGGTTGCGTGGTTTATCGCACGAGAAAACACAGTGGACCAAAATGAAGTGGGGGAGAAGGTGTTCAGACAGAGAAAGTGTCTGACGATTTACGCATGACTGTCACCGTGTCACGCTGTCAAGACGTCTGTGTCATCATGTCACGTAATTCTCTCGTAACATGGCGGCCAGCAGACATGTACACGTCCACAAGGGATGTGGTGGCAGTTGGCGGAGGGGGGGGGATTGATAAGGGAAGAAGGGAGGAACAATAGAGCTAAATGAAAATACGTAACTCTGTGTGCTTGCACTTGCATTGTTCTCTGTGCTGGCGATTTTTCTCTTCTTCTATGTGTTTGTGTTTGTTTTGTTTTTAACCATGTGTTTGTGCACGAGTGCAAATCACAGTCCTGAAGAGGCATCTGCTTTCGTTTAGATTCTCCTACTGTAAATATATGTCCTTCACTTTTTGTAAACAGAAAATAGTCCTATAAAAAGAACGCGTTTTCCATCTGGAAAATATCCAAACTTAACAGTAATTGTTGGGTGTCAGCAATAAGAGCCTACTTCGGGTTTCAGGAAGTTGTTCAACAGGAGACTGCTGTTTGACATCTGCATCCATCATCTAACTCTGTGTATCCACATTTAACCTGTTTAAGAGGGGAGTGTACTTATCGTTAAAATTTAATGACAAACAGTAAATCCTTGACGTATTCCCGATAGCTACCATCAGGTTAAAAAGGAAACCAGGAGGAAGTCAGCTGCATCAGTTAACATTTGCTTGCAGTTCTCAGAAAAGACTATCTTAAAGTAAATGCGTTATATTTAATATAGGCTAGCCAAGACTGAATGCGTAATTTTGGGACATCCGATTTGAAGCTGTATTGAAATCTTGCGGAACTACAAACCATTACCTCTGTTCCTAGTGCAGTGAAACAAAATATTCTCTTAAGAAATTTAAACACTAAAAATAGGAAATATTTGTCTGCCATATCTGAAAGGAATGTGGCTATCTTTTACTCGGGGGTTTGAACTGACGTGAGAGTCGAATGACAGAGGGTACATCTGGATAAGCGGATCTGGATCGAGGTCCTCTGAACCCGAAGGCGGTGGATCAAAACCCGTGGGCCGCAGCACGCTTCCCTCAGTAAGCCCAGTTGCCAGTGACCCATGGGTCCTCGAAGATAAGGCACCAATCAAAGAAGAGAAGATGGGTGCCCACCATCTCTATGGTGGACAACAGAACAGCTGCGGTCTCGCTACCATACGTTCTTAAGGTCACAGGACATCCTTCACCTTTACCTTTCACATCTGCATGTCTGAGTTTCTGTTACTTCCGATATAAGAAGGAATATGACACTTCTCTGAAATTGCGGTGGGTTACGATCCACAGACAGGTTCGCATACGTCACGCTGGAACCCTCGCCTGTGCAACTCCTTGCGGAAGTCTCCCGTAATTCTTGCTTTGCTAACAATTTTCGCCCGGATCCGGGGCAGCTCTTATCTTTTTTTTTCACAGATGGTGCCAATCGTTGCCAATAGTTTGTAGTCGTCATCGACGAATCCTTGGAAGATTTAGTCCATTTTACAAGAAAACGAGGCACACAGGGCAGTCTATACTTCACCACGCAAACGAAGGCTTGTCTGCAGACGGATATCGCGCTATACAGTTTCAGCACTATGCATAGACCATCCCAGATGGACACGTGGCTACAGTTACTCATAAAAGGAGCGTCAATAATAATAATAATAATAATAATAATAATAAGACTTTGAAATCGCGCTTAAATACAGTAACCCACAGTGCCGAGAAGTAGCCAGATTTTCCGAAGTGGGTGATGGTAAGCTTGCGGTGGGGGGGGGGGGGTGCTCGGCATTGACAGGTCAGTAAGTCACAGTATGCCCTTTCTGTTCAGCGCTATTCACGCTAGTGTCCAAAGTGCAAAAGGTCAAAGTATGCAATACACTTACTGTCGACGAGATAGACTTTAGCGACACACCAGTAAAACAATAAGGTGCAGTTACTGTGGATGGACTAGGTCTGTAGCGTACAGCATTGTACAACAATTAATGTAGCCGCTGCTTATTGCTGACGGAACTTACAGCCTAGGAACTCTAAATATGGATATATAATATTTTGGAGTCTTTCTTTCTTTCTTTCTTTCTTTCTTTCTTTCTTTCTTTCTTTCTTTCTTTCTTTCTTTCTTTCTTTCTTTCGTCTTTCTACTCTTCCCTTCTTCATTTCTTTCATCGTATCTTTCTTCCTCTTTTGAGAACTACGGAGATGCTGTAGTTTTTCATTTGATGACACAAAAATATATGTGTAATATATATGTGGATATGTGTAAGTTTGCACTGGCCAACCCAAACAAAAGCATCGCTACTACCTTCACGCCTAAAAAGAAAACTGAAAAGATGTATATGTATGTATGTATAAACTCTTCAATCTTGTTTGCTTGATATTTTCAGGAAGGGAGGGAGAAACCCAACAGACAGACAGACAGGCAGACAGACAGACAGACTACACAGAAATCTGAAATGGGAGTCCATGTAAGCATTTTAAAGCAACAGGGGTATATACACGCAAACAAACACTATAACGCATTAAGTTCTGATTTCACTTCAGAACACGCGACCTTTTCTCGGTAAACGGAAGTATATCAGGAGTAACAGAGAGGTCAGAAGGTCGACTAGCACTTTCCGGAGAACTGACTTACAGAGGGAGCTATAAGTGAAACAATCCCCGGAGTTGTTGACTATACTCCTTGGAACCCTCTCAACAGTCTGATTCATTCATTCATTCAATTCATTCATTCATTCATCCATTCATTCATTTATTCAACTCATTCGTTCATTCGTTCATTCGATTCATTCATTCATTCATTCATTAAGTCTCTGTTTTATTCAAACATGTGTCTCTTTGTCTACCCGTTTCCTCATTCCTTTATTCATCCCATCCACCCTTCCTACCTGCATTCCTTCCCTCTTCGTCTTGTCTCCTCTCTTTCCACTCACTCGCCGGGGGCGCCTGCCACAGTTTTTCCATCACCCATCTCTTGACAATAAACATTAATATGCAGCTGTCGGATGAACCACAAGAGTTAATGGTTTATCCATGTTCAGAAAGCAAAACAAAAAGAAAACTGACAGAGAAAAATCTCTAGGAAGGCTCTTCTTTGCTGTTCAGACTATACGCTTTCTGTATCGTCTCAATGTGACAACATCACACGGGTACCAATGCTTCGTTTTCGATACTGGTTTCGGGTAGAAAAGGCCCCTAAAACGGACAAGAAGACAGATAGCTCTGTCTTTTGTTTTCTCCTTCATATCCAATAATCTTTAAATTCGTCCGTGACGAATAAAGACAACACAAACTGTTGCAACGCTGCTGTGTCTAAGCTCTTCAGCCTGTACGTTGTCCCCAAACAGCTTTCAGCCGCTATTCAGGGTCTGTTTATCTGTGCAGATTTCACGGCTCGCTGTGGAGGCCTCAATTATCGCGTTCCTTGTAATTACACACTAATTAACCAGGACTATTCGCATGAGAACAGTGAAAAGCGAGCTGCAATGCTTAAAGCCTACTTGGTATTCCAGAGTGTCCCTCACTTTCAGACTCCTAAATCGACCTCTGTAGCGAACTTTTCCATCTTGCACCCTCTTTGTGACACTTTCTTCCCAACTTGACCCTTGTCCTGTAGTAGTCATTTCTGACCAATTTTGTGAACAGCATTCTCATAAACCTATTGTCCGACATACTTTCGATGTTAACATTATTTATCTCTGTAATATCTTCATATAGCCTATATATATGTGTGTGTGTGTGTGTGTGTGCCTGCGCGCGAGCGCGTTTATATAGCCTGTATGCACTTGCTAACATACATATTATGAATATGTTGAGACAAATCTCTAGAAAGGATTTTCTAGAACATTTGAAGACTTTGACTTTTGACTTGTAGCCCCCCCCCCCCCCCCCC
>SMGT01007357.1:5564-26596 GCA_004794575.1 Lanistes nyassanus
TGTGTGTGTGTGTGTGAGAGAGAGAGAGAGAGAGAAAGAGGTCAGCAGGCAGCTCCTTTATGCGTCTGTGTGTGTGAGAGAGAGAGAGAGAGAGAAAGAGCCCTTTCTTAGGGTATTCCAATTTGTTGGGTGATGTTCCTGTCTCCCAAAGACATGCCTTTAAAGACCAGCCTGAGTGGAAAACATTTTTCAAACAACTGGGATGAATTTCAGCAAGATACTAGCTTCTGGCATATCTGCTGCTGTGCTTGTGACTGCTTTCAGTTTTCTTAATATGAGCCTTGGAAATGGATTTTTTGTTTTTGTTTTTCACAAGAGATAAAAACAGATTTACATGGATGTACTTCACTAAAATATAGCCCTAGCCATCCAGTAGACTGGCTAGATGACTTCAGCATATCTATGTGCTAATGATGCATTGCAAGAGTGACCCATTTTCACTCACCTAATTATTTGAAGGTTTATACTAAAGGAATAGTATTCCCTCAGTTTTTTTTTAAATTAGAGTTTTATGATGAACCAGATGGCCATTAAAACCTTATGTTTGTTTTCAGTGTGATCAAGCCAATAGCACCATTCCAATGATATCTCGAATTCTAAACGTCTTCCTCCTTGTCATGTCTTAGCTTGGTCCAGTTCCCTTGTTTTAAATTTAAGAAATGTTTGAAATGAGATCTTGAATTGTGAACTTTTACAGTGAGATTTTGAATTCTGAACTTCATTTCTGTAAATTGAAGAGTACAGCATGATTACCATATTACCCAGTGAAAATGGAGGTTACAAATTCATACTGCACAGTGAAAATGGCGGTAAATGTTTTCAGCGACAGCTGATGGAAGATGAAATTCAGCGAAGACAAGAAGCGCTGAGAAATGAATCCAGGAAAAAATGGGATGGAAACAGACCGGTAATTAACCCTCTTTAACCTTAATTAATCACTTTCTTCTGCTTGACCAGTATAGCTGCAGTACCAATAAAGATGACTTTGGATACCAAGAAAGCCTTAGTCTGTTCATTTGACCTGTATGGTACCAGCTGTTTGTTCCGTGATTACTGCAAAAATCTGTTTCAGCAAGACTATGCTGATGTTTCCAATTTTTCTCAGTGTAATAGTGTATTCTGTTTTCAAAGCTTTTGGCCCTGCGGAGTTCTCATTTCTTGTTTTGATCACCCTTTTTTTGTTGTCCATCCTTGTGATTATTTTAACAGATAAACATAGAATGGGTATCACATTTTGAAAGTACCGCTCATACTGTTCCAGTCTAAAACTGAACAAGATGGTTGTGAAGAAATTCTGACAACCCAGTAATGTTTTTTATGTAATTTTAACAATAGTTTATTGAGCTTCATTGGTGTTTGCTTCCCACCCACCCCCACCCCCCCCAAAAAAAACCAAACCCTAATACTTTTGCAAAATGAAGCCACTGAGTGTGCAGCAGAAAGAAAGAGGGGCTTTTCATTTTTATCGTTCGCCTGCTCAGTTTCAGTCTTGTAGTGGAAGCCAAACTTACAGGTAGTTTTGCTTTGATAATGGCAGAAAGAGGAGGCAGATACCACTCCTGGAATCTCCTTGCTAACCACTTCACTGCCAGAATCTCCTCAAATCATACACACCTTAAGCAGTCCTGTGGGCCTTTCTCCAATTGTTGCCTCAGCTCCGAGTGCTGCTAACATAGGAACAGCTACAGCTGCTGCAGGTCGTCGGCCAAGGTGAGCATTAAACAGTATGTGACACTTTGGTTTATTTAACTCTTTGCACTCGCATCAAGACGTCGGTTTCGACGGTCGGATATATCGTTAATGACACGTCGAAACGTATGTCCCGATGCTTTTGCAAAATTCCTGCAGATGCTCTTAACAGTGTAAGGGAACTAAACCTGGTATGATTGGATTTGCTTAATTTTTGTCATGCCATATTTTTAAGCAACAGATTTTCATCAATATTTTTAGTTTTAATGAGTCACAATAAAGATAATGTTAATGGTTGTGTTAACATAAGGAGTATTATTGTGCTTATTTGTGTTCTCATTTGCTGATGTTGACAGCAGTGCTGTTTTTTAGGGTTATGGCTGGTCGTCCATTTCATGCAGAACTTTCCTTCTTTTTTGCCTACCCTTACTGGCATGCCTGATATAGTGGTAATGTGGGCTTGCTCCCAGTATACAGGGTTGGGGGTTCAGATTCCATGGGCAGCACACACACATGCACACATACCAGCCTTTTTCTTCCCTCAACACCCTTCTCCCTCCTTCCCTTCCCATCATGATAAGGCCTTCATTGCTGACTTTTCAAACAAATGCAAACTAGAGGTATGTGTGGGGGTTGATCCTGGACAGAGTCTGGTTTATCTAACATGCTACTGATCTTGGCTGGCTGGGCCTTTCAGCTGACGTAGTCACTTTGCATCATAGCTTAGGCTAAAAGGGTGGCATAGTGTTCAGGCTCAATCACACACTTATTTTGCTTTTTTCAAATATATGAAGCAACAAATGTTAAACTTAAAGGGAATTGTCTTAGAATGGCTGAAAGATTACACTGCCCATGACTTCACTCATGACTTTGTTTTTCTTTTAATGAGCTAAACTGTGTTATTTGCTCTTTTATTTTGGCAACTATGTTGATAGAATCTACATTATTTTGTTATCATGCTACTCATAAAATTATTCAGAAGCTAGTTGCTTGGGGAAATTTTAAAGGCATATACGATCTGTGTGTGTGTGTGTGTCTGTGCATGTATGTGTGCATGCACATTCATGTGTGGGTGTGTGTGTGTGTCAATGCATGTATGTATGCATGGATGTGTGCATGCACATACCTGTGTGTGAGAGTGACTACTTTTTTTTGTGGTTGTCTGGCAGACGTACCAGCACGCCACATCGTGATTCTGAATCAGAAGGGGATGAAGCTAGATGCAAGGAGCATGGGAACACAGGTGTCACTGTGCTGGCCTTTAACACACGTTCAGAGCGCACAGTGCAGCGTGGACGGTGTTTAGGTTGGTTTTCTGCAAATGAAGTGTGCCGTCGTTTATCATGTAACATTGAAAAAATGAACTCTTGTTTCATTGCTTATGGCATAGCATTTGGTGTTTGTTGAGTTTTAAGCATATCTTTTTTGATGTGTCTAATTTGAGAGAGTAAGATGGGAGAGGGAGAGACAGAAAGATGGAGACAGAGAGACAAATGGTCAGATATATGAGGGACCATCAAACCATTAAACATATCTGCTGAAAGTGTGAGTGCACTGTGTTATAAGACAAAATATTGCCATGAAAAGAGTGTGAAAATATATCTTACATTGATCTCAAAACACTACATAATAAAACTAGTGACTGCGCATACAAATATTCCGTAAGACTGTTTCTCATTGTGATGTGATATTGATTATCATCTGATTAATGACCCTGATTGATTTTTATACATGTGTTGGACTTGGCTGGAATTTTGCTCACGCTTCATTTATTTTATTGTTGCAACACAGGCTTCAGTCCCACCCAGTCACATTATTATGACACTGGGCCAACCAGTCTTAGTGCTGTTTCTTGTAGTGCCAGGTTTCCTGCAGGGCAGCTACTAGATCGCCAGTTTTTGAGTCTTAGGTATGACTCGGTGAGCCGCAGACCGCCCGCCTTGGGAGTGGATGTCTTAACTGTTAGACCCCCAAGCGGGCTTATTGCGATTAGGAGAGAAAACTCAAGAGGGTGTCTCTGTGTTGTCTTCCCAGGTCATAGCAGCACAGGTAGCACTGTCTATGCTGGGCTGGACACTACCACAGGGGAGTTGGTGGCAGTCACAGAGTGGGTGCTCAAGTGGCGCCACATGGGCAAAAAAGCCCACACGAAAGCTGCTCAACTAGACGATGACAAAGAAGGGGCGACTTACCTCAAACAGGTGCCAGTCACTTGTGTCTTTTCATGCTTCTAGGGTGGCTGTGCCTCCAGACATGAATAGCGTATGCATACAGTTTGAGGTGGTGGAGGGGACTGAGAGAGAGGGGCATGCACATATGTGACAGAGAGTGAGAGAGAGGGAGTGAGAGAAATAATAAGCCCTACCTAACGAGACAGTTGTGCATCCTTGATTGCCGAATCTTACCATGTGTGCATGGTCAAGCTTAGTATAACTGGACACACATTTGGTTAAGAATGGCCTTTAAAAACAGAAAACAAATGACGTATAATTTACTGAGAGAGTAAGACGTTCAAGAGAGACATTTATTTATCATTCCATTCGTTATTCATTATAGACTTTGGAATACAACTGTGACTGTGTTGGCAATGAAAAAGTTTTTGGAGTTTTTATGGGTATGCTATAGAAAAAGTAGATAACAAAAACTCAGCAAATCAGGTTCACATTATTGCCTATTTGTATCGTTTTCAATGCTGCAAAAGCTAAAGTTTCATGAGCAAAGACATAATCATTTGTATTTTGACTTTTGGGGGGCAAAGATCCAGAGTATTGAACAAGAGCTGTCTACACTAATCCATCTTCACCATGCCAATATTGTCGGCTACTTAGCCTTCAGACACCAAAGAGAACCTGGGAGAATTGTTGTCCATGTGAGTATCGTTTGATGGAGCGTAGACATGGGTGCAGCCCTTCTGTCTGGATGATTTTGGTCCATTTGGTTTGTTCCGTGTCATGTTGTGCAGAGTCTTGTCAGCAAATCTAGTCTAGATTTGTGTGATGTGTCCTGACTGGGTGGAAAAATCCAGGCATGGCTTGCATGAGCATTTGTGTACCCAGTTCATTTGTCGAAGTGCACTTAACATACGGAAGGCAAGCTAGGGTTACGGCCACTGTTATGACTAGAAGTGCAGATGCAAAGACTTGTGCAAGCCAGCCTTGTGCTGTTAAAAAAAAACCAAGTGAATGCTTGAGAATCACATTAAGATCGCGCCAGTGCCTCAAAGCACATTTTCGTCACGCACCCACAGATCCTGTTGGAGTACTGCAGTGGAAGCAGTCTGGCTGTGTATCTGCGACGCAGACAGAACCTGCCTCTGGAGCTTCTGAGGTCCTACACCGAGGGCATGCTACACGGGCTTCAGTTTCTTCACAGCAAAACTGTGGTCCACAAACATTTCCGTGTGAGCAGCGGAGATAACTTCATATTCATTGTTTACACTTTGCATGCTGTATTCTGAGTTTTGCTTGTAACTTCGTTTTTGGTTTTTGATTTTTTTTTAGGGGGTGGGGGTGTTTTGTTTGTGTGGTTGTCATTATGCATTTTTTATGCAGCAGAGACCTGGAAGGCTATAAATAAATTACACTTCATGAATTGTCTTTTTTGAGGGAAGGGGGTTGTATTTTCATTTGAACTTAAGGATTCTTTTAATTTCTGTCAGAGTAAGTGGCAGTAATAGTGTGCTTATTTTCAGGCATCTAGTGTTTTTGTGGACAACATGGGGACTGTGCGGCTTGCTGACTTTGGCATTGAGAAGAGGTAAGATGTAGAAATAAAATCATTTTCCTTATGATTGGTGATCAACACTGAAAGTTTGCACTTTTAGCATTTTTGCTTGTAGTGATTTTTAGAAGCAATATTTTTTTTTAAATCACCATTCTGACACATTGTCATAGATGTATTACACCAAATCATGTTTTGTTTCCTGTGCCATCCAGAGAAAAGTGCATAGAAAAAAATTGAAAAGACAGCTCCACCAGGACATAGAAATTGTGGAGCTCCAGTCAGTTACATAACAACATTTTGTAGTTTTTATTTCTCTTCCTGTACATTGTCCGTGCATGATCAGTGTCCTTGTCAGCTAAGTTATCTTTATTTGTTATTTGTTTTCTGTCTGCTTGTGCTGTCCTGAAGAAGGGGCCATGCCCTGAAACGTTGACTTGTTGTCTAACTCTTGCTTGGCTAAGTTCCTTTTGTTGTACCAGTTTTTATTTTGTGTAGATATGCTAACCCTAGTTACATCTTGCAGCTAGGATCTCCAAATACTTGCAGTAACGAAATTCAGTCACTAGTGCAGATCAGGTGGTTATGCTTTCCAAAACTATATAGTGTGTAGATGATACACTAACTTATGTGGCCTCTTGATGACACTGAATGCTTGCTAAATGTTCCACTTCTGAAGCAGTTATGTTTTTATCTACTTTCAATAAAATTAAAAAGAACACCCATCTTAATGCTGTTTATGCCAAACTCAAGTATTTGTAGGTTAGCACCTGCTTAACCTGTGAGCTAAGTTGTAACGGTTTTTCATTTAATCTTTCAGAGAACTGCCAACCATTATTTTGCTTTAAAAAATTTTTGTTGTTGCTAGGTTAAGTGAGTTGTATCACAGTGTGGAAGCTGCAAGACCTGGAGTTCGTTTTTCCAACACTATGCCACCAACAATCGGACGAGGCGGCATGAAAGGAGATATATATCAGTTGGTAAGAATGAAGAGGGAAGTGTCAGGAGAAAGACAAAAGTGGTTAGAAGCAGGCACAGTGTTTAAGGGTACCTGTTGGATAACAAGATTAGGAAAGGGAAATTTCTTGTCACAATACTGTACCATGACCCAAAGTGCTAAGTTCTAGCTTACCAAACCCCTACCACTCAGTCCCCGGGTTCCGGACTGGGATTTGTTTTTGGTCCTTTCTTTTTTTGCGTCGACCCCCTTTGAACCACACCAGTTGACGTCCCTCAAGGACTTGATGCTATAATGCACAGAGATGAGGAAGGGGGTGAGAGGGTGGGCTGGAGAAGAGAGGGTATGAAGATGATTTGAGCAAAGTTATGAAGCACAGACCAGTCCTTTTGGTTGTTGATCTTTCTTACGTCCACATCACATTGTTTTTAAGTTCTTGTCCTTTTGTCTGGAATTGTGGAAGACAGTTCTGTGTGGTACTATCACCCCCTACCCCACTTTCCCTTTTTTTGATTTTCCTCAACCCAGTCCCACCTCACTTCTGTCTGTCACACTCAGCCACTCTCTCAAAGACATGCATGCATGAAAAAAATCCCACCAGCACACAATAATGGGGGAAGGGGGGCATCGGTAATACGTGTGGAAGAAATGGTCTTTGTTTCAGGGAGTGACCGTTCTGGCTCTAGCACTGGGTGAGCCTGTTACAGAGACGGTGCCAGAGATACCTACACACCTTCCTCCCCAGCTCATGGACTTCTTGACAAAGTAGGAGCAAAAGTCACTTTCAGATTTTCTTTTCACTAGAAAAAAGATCTGCAAGAGCTTTGGTTAGAAAGCATAAAATGTGTTTGGAAGAAATTGTTTTAGTTCACTTATTCAGTAAGTTCTGTTATGGTGTTTTATATGTTGTGCAGCACAAAAAAGTCTTCTATAAATGCTTCTTTCAGTTGAACATACAATATTAATCTTCATCACGTGAAATAATTCCTGAGAGAATGATCTAAGCAAAATAAAGCTGAGAATGATCTGTTTTATTTGCCTTGGATTAATTTCATGATTGTTCACTGATACTGTTAGCCTTAGATGTTAAAAACTTAGAAAAATTCATCTGCAATGTTTCCCCTGCTCACTTGCCCTCATCCCAATAACTTTGATCTTCTGTTCCCTTGATTGTTATTCTTTTTCACCATCTATCTGGATATGCTAAAATATTTTTACCACTGGGAGTGTTTCATGAGAATATGTCATCTTCAGATGCCTGATGAAAGATGACCACCACAGGTGGTCAGCGTCACAGCTGTTAGACCATGCTTTCCTCCAAGAGCCTCTTCATCTGGTGCCCGTACCTGCCAGCTCTCCGACAAAAGCAGGGAGCAAGATGCAAGAAGGTGTGCAGAAATGGGAAATGATATTCTACTTGATCACGATTATAAAGAGACATGGTATTTGATGTGCATTGTGGCAGCAGCAGTTTTTCAATGCAGCTTACATGTTACTGATATCTAAAAATATCTAATGCCATAAAATAACTATAATATACACTGGCATATAGGTAGATACAGGTAGCCATATTTTTTTTAAGAATATGGCATTTTGTTTTAGATAAGTAAAATCTGTTTGCAAGGATTGCTGCTGCTTACAAATGTCTTTTCATTCTCACCAGAGTTTCTTCTCACAATTCCTTTTATCGCATTACTAATGCTTACATTGCATCAGAAAATGTTCACTTTACATTTTCTTATGCATCTGTGCCTTAAAGAAGTATCCTGGTGCTAAGTTTCCTTACATGGACCAAACAATCTCTTTGAAGATGATAAAAACGATGAGAGTGACGATGAAGGAAGTCTTCCATATGTGACATCCTTAGAAGCCAGTGGACAGTCACGCTTGACCACAGAGTTTGAAGTATTGCGGTCACTTGGTAAAGGAGGATTTGGAGATGTTTTGAAGGTAATTGGTACTTTTGGATTATAGGCTGAAGATGCAACTTTTTAATCGGTGATGATTTCATTGGGTTTTTTTTTTAATATAAAGCATTTGCATGATTTTGTTGGATGTTTGCAAACAGTTCCTTCAAAAGAAATTAGTGTTTGACTTTTTTTTTTTTTAAGGTTAGGAACAAGTTGGATGGAAGGTTTTATGCCATCAAACGGATTGCACTGAATCCTCGCAGCAAACATTTCAACAAGAAAATCACCAGGGAAGTCAAACTCCTGTCCCGACTGAATCATGAAAACATTGTCAGGTACTGGTGCTTTTGTTTTCTTTTTTTGTTTTGGTTAAGGAAATCCTTGCAACTTCAACCTTTTTTTTAA
Source organism: Lanistes nyassanus (assembly GCA_004794575.1). Taxonomy (NCBI): domain Eukaryota; kingdom Metazoa; phylum Mollusca; class Gastropoda; order Architaenioglossa; family Ampullariidae; genus Lanistes; species Lanistes nyassanus. Next base: position 14,247 of record SMGT01007357.1, read on the forward strand.
AAAAAACCAAAAGTGTTAGAAGCAGAGGGTAGTGTAATTGAAGGCTGTCCTTATGAGCAGTTACTGATTTTGTTTAGCATATCATTCACTAAAATTTTTTGGTAGTACAGGTTTTCTTGCTCCACCATTGGTGATACCAGAGGTATAGCAAAATGCCAAGAAAAGCTTAAGTACATATGTAGGTGCATGTGCAGACACAAGGGGATGGACACACACATACGCACATGCCCCCACACCCCTACATGCACATGCACATGCACATGCACGTGTTCGTGTGTGCACACCCACACACACTCTCTCTCTATATATATCAGGTTAATTACTTTCTATGGTTTTTCTGTTGACTGCTGATTGAAGATACTACAATTCTTGGATTGAGCTGAGTGAGGATCCAGCATATTCGGATGGATCATCCAGCCTTACAGCCTCTTCCAAACTTTCTCCTTCATCTCCTCCACAGCAGCCACAGCAGAAAAAGCAGACCACAAGCCCCACAATTCCCAGAGCAACGCTCAAAAATGACCTTGACATGTTTGATGACATTGAGAAGTTTGCGCCGCAGATGGCTGGTGATAGCGCTGAATGGAGCATCCAGAGATCGTTTGATGTTGTCGCGGGCCCAGAAGACTCCGCTTCAGACTCTGATGATGACTATGGCAGTGTCTTTGGGAATTCTTTCTTGTAAGGCTGTCCTGTAAATTACGGATGTAGCTTTCTGAGCTAAGCAGAGGAACAGAAGTTCTGGTTAGTGCTAAATGAAACATTTTGTATCATGGCATTTTGAGATCATTTTCAAGCATACCTCATTGCTCTTTAACAAAATTAGACAGCATAAAATCTTCCAGGGATGTGAATATTATTTTTCTGTCATGGCCACAATATTTTTGCGATGACTGAGCCAGCGCCCAGAATGCTAAGCAGAAAGCTTTCTTCTCTGTAGTGGCCGGCTCGACCAGTCTGAGAGTGTTCTTTTTGACGACGGTGACAGTAATGGAGGAGAGCAAATGGAGGACACTGCAAAGGTAAGAGCACACCACAGGTTCACCAAAGCTCAAGGCTCAAGTCTTGGGTTGAAGACTGCAAGCTGTTAACTCTGAGCATTTTTTACTACACTATTTTCGTATGGTTAAAAATATTGAACATCAATAAAAACAAGGAGTTGAGGGAATCTGTCATCCATTAGCTGCCAGACGGGGGTGGGAATTTTACACACATTGTATAACTTAATCAAGGGCATTGGTGGGATGGGTTCACCCTGTGTGGTCTTGGGGTGCATCTTGATGTCAACAAGAACAGGTACGTGGGAAGCAGAGAAACTAAGGTTATCTGAGTAGGTGGGATGGATGTTGGGCACAAAATACTTGCTTCGTGATGCCACCGTACCACAGAGTGATGTCGGTCCAGGGAATATATGTCTATGCTGTTGAACTTACAGAGACAACATTCCATTTTTTTTCAGCATTGTTCCTAAGCACTTGGGGATTGGGGGTGGGAGGATGGTGGAAGATCCAAGGACGTTGATAAAATAGACGTTGTGAGCGAGGTGCAAGGCATCCTCTGAACAGAGATTTGCTTTGCAGATTGAAGCCCCTAAGAAAACTCCATCAGGAAGCAGTCCCTGCCTGTGGTCTCCACCAGAGGAGACGCCTAAGCTTCAATACCTGTACATACAGGTGAGCTGCAAGTGTCATCCCAATTTTTTATTATATTAGTCAAAAAAGTCAAAGTTATTAGGAAAACTAATGCAGAGTACATTTTTGCTAAGTCTGAAGCAGTGTTGATTTTTCTGATTTTATGTGTTTTTTGATCAACGGTTCATGTCGCAGATGGAGTACTGTGAGAAGAGCACACTCAGAAACTGCATTGATGCGGGCTTGTCACAGGATATGGATCGGGTGTGGCGTCTTTTCCGCGAGATCATTGAGGGACTGCTTTATATACACGAGCAGGTAGCTGGTTATCCTATAACAATAACTTACAAGAACTCATTCTGTTTATGGTGGATAATAATTGTAATATTTATCTTAGGAACGCTGATTATAAAATGTGTCTTTGAAGTCAAACTATTTACTTGTATTTTCATAGTCATATTGAAGTCATACAGAAGACCCTAATTGCAATAAGTATTTTGCAAGCCAATGTAAATGCTAATTATTGTTGACTTCATTCTGGAAGTAATGCTAAATGGTAATAGCTCTGTGAAATGAATATTGACTTTTACGTGAACTTACACATTTATTTATAAAGAATAAAATATCTAAAACATAAAATTGTTATTGAAGGGTAGTTAGTTTGATTAAGTGAAACCTGAAAAGTGTAATTTAATAAGAGGCAGATTATTTAGAAAATATTACTTCTTAATTTTGGTGATCTTTCTTAAAAGAACATGATTCATCGAGATCTGAAGCCAGTAAACATCTTCTTAGACTCAAACGACCATGTGAAGATTGGAGACTTTGGTCTTGCAACAACAGATATTGTCAAGGTGAGTTACCTTTAACAGATTAAGATCAGGTGCTTTAGTTAAGCATGTTCAGTTAACCCTGCACACAGTCTGATTTTCTGCAGGTGGATAGTGGGGATTGGAGGGTTTAAAGTTGCAGAATTATAAAAATGTTGCCACACTCTGTAAAACATTAAAAAATATAATGGACTTCATTTCATATGATCCTGTTATAGTGACGTGTGGCTTAAAAATATTGAAATGACTTGTTCAATGTTTTTAACAAACAGCAGCAGACAGGCATGCTGGACTCGAGCAAGGCACCCCCAGTTCACCTGGACACCTTCTTGAGCTCTTCGCGCTCTGGCAGTGGTGACGGGAACCTCACAGGCAAAGTGGGGACAGCTCTGTATGTGAGCCCTGAAATGATGTCAGGAGGGACGAAAGTGCATTACAACCAGGTGCGTTCTCAAGCCATCTGCCGTGCTGTGACACTTTGCTTCATGCAGTCTTTTTTTTTTTTTGCTCTCCATTTGGCATGAAACATGAGAATTTCACTTGGGGTCGTTTCAGAAAGTGGACATCTACAGTCTGGGCATAATCTTCTTTGAGATGGTGTACAAGCTGTTGCCGACAGGCATGGAGCGTGTCACGGTTCTGACCAATCTGCGACAGGCAGAGATCATCTTTCCTGATGATTTTGATGAGTTTGAGCTGAGAAATCAGGTATGGCCGTTGGATTTTTTTGCTGTAGTTTCTTTGTGCTGTGATTGTAATTGCAGGAGCATTTCAGCTAATGTACTGCACTTCATCAACCAGAATTCATGCAGTTTTCAAAGAAACACTTGATCTGAATCCAGGAATTTGTGGTACAAATAAAGAACATGCAACATTATACGGTAAAACCTCCCTATTAAGACTTTTCAAACTGCACTAGAATCAGGTCTTAACTGAGAGGGGTCTTAATAGAGACTACACTGAGTGTAACCTAGCAAAGGCAGGTGAAAAAATATTCACTGTTATCTAAGACTGGAGGGGGGGGGTTGTTGCAATAGGGAGAGTCTTAATTGGGAGGTTTTAAGATATCAACAGTGCAAAAACCATATCAAAGCATGCAGCAAGGTGGTACGACACATGATTTTCATGGGTGGCTTTGTCATCCGTTATCATGTAAATATCTATGCGGAATTGTTATTACATGTTAATCCTTTCAAATTCCCAATGAAGGCAGCGATCATACGCTGGCTGCTGAACCACGATCCCAGCAAGCGTCCAAGCTCCAAAGAACTACTTCAGTCGGCATTGCTGCCACCACCACAAATGGAGGAGGCAGAGCTGAATGAAATTCTGCAGTCAACAATTGCCAACCCCCAGTCATCAAGCTATCGGCGAATTATGTCCGCTCTTTTTGCCCAGCAGGTCAGCAATGTAACAGATTTCACCTACAACATGGGTCACAAGGTGAGGGCATGGCCTGCTTCTGCAAAGACATATTCTTTATGATGGTCCTATTTTCACAGAAGTGGTAAAAGCATTCAGAAATCCATAAATTTCTGTTCATTTTACTGTGAGTTGGGACGAGCCTAACCAAAATCTAAGATCATTTCTTGTCAAGTTTATCAAAAGATTCTTTTTAAAAAGAATTTAATTTTGTAGTTAAACATCTATGTTTAAATGATTAATAACTAAGGGAGAATTGCGAGTCAGCTGTTGTACTTATGTTCAAGCAGGATGTTCACTTTGGGGAAGCAAGATTGAATTGCTGCAGAAGATGGGAAAAACTTGGTCACAATAAACATTTCTGTTATAATATAAGTGGTTGGGCATGTATCTTATTTTGATGCTGCTAAATCATCAGCAGGTCTTTTCAAATGGAGTTTCAATGAGGACAGCATTGTTGCCTGTGTGCAGAGTGCCATAAACATCAAAACAACTCTGCACCACGGTGTAGCCATGGAACGTTTGGAGCGCTTGTTTCAGCGACATGGTGCCATCAAGCTGAACACCCCTCTGCTGATGCCCCGCCCACCGTACTACTCAGCAGAGGCTCAGCTCCCTTGTTTCTTGGACAACAGTGGGGGCATTGTCATGTTGCCGTTTGATCTGAGGGTGAGCTACATTTTATGATGAAGATCTGATGTGAAAATGTTCTGCCTAGGTACTGTTAGAGACTTGCAGGCATCATATGCACAAAACTTTTTTTGTTTTGAGTTTTATGGTTTTATAATGGTGCTCGACACATACAATAAATCCACCTATCGTTATTAGGATACATGTTAAAATCCAACCGTCGATAAAACTAGACTTGATAATTTACTGTTGACAACAGTTCATGCAATGTATATGATTATGTGTGTTCAGAAAGACATCTGTATTTGTGAAATTGCTTTGAATGAAACTGCTTCAGTGGTCTAGTGGTTTAAAGCATCGACTTCTGAGGCAGGAGGTTGGTGGTTCGCACCCAAGCCGAGTCATACTGAGTCTTACTGCCCTTGTCATTCTGTATGATCTCGTACTTTACCAGACTCGGTGGTCTGGTGGTTAAAACGCCCACTTCTGATATGGGAGATCAGGGACTCACACCCCGGTTGAGTCATACCTAAGACTCTAAAATTGGCAATCTGCCCTGCCAGATGCCTGACACTATAGGGAACAGTACTAGGACTGGTTGGCCCAGTGTCAGTATAATGTGACTGGGTGGGACTGAAGCCTGTGTTGCAACAGCAGTCCCATAAATTTATCTAAGCAACACCGTCCTTATATGCACATAGTTTGGGGCGACACGTTAAGCAACAAACAAACAAGCAACCAACCATCCATGTATGCCCTGGCAAGGACTTGAAGTTGACCCCTGATGTAAGTTAAAAGTTATTGTGACCCAAAACGATGCGTGGTTTACTTCCCTAGGGATATAGCTTTATGAAACTTTCAATGGCCAGGTTCCATTTGCACGTTTTGTGGCCCATAACCACATTGGCAGCCTGAAGCGTTACAGCATCGAGCGTGTCTACAGACAAAAGAAGGTGTATGGCCTGCATCCCAGGGAACTGAATGAGTGCGCCTTTGATATTGTAACTCAGAGCCACTCCTGCACAGCACCCGATGCTGAGGTTCTGGCCCTTGTTGAGGAAGTGATCCAAGAGTTCCCAGGTTTGCAGGTCAGCGCTCACTGTGTTTCTGTGTGCTTTGTGCTCTCTTTTTTATTAGGATCATTTGTTTGTCACTGCTTGGGATATATCCTTTTTCCATAAAACTACTTTCATAGTTAATTGAAATTTCATTTTATTTCAAATGTAAATCTCTTTGCTTCAAGGATTCTAGCATTGTTGGAGAGGTGTTAAAGAGGCTTGGAGCTTTTGATTTCAATTTATGTTGTGTAAAGCTTGCCTCCAGTATTGTGAAGTGCTGTAGATATGGACACAATCGTCTGTGCTGTCATAATTGTGTGAAGCTCTCTCAAAAACATACCCTAAATGATGGCTGAAAAATTTGGCAAGGTGCTGTAAGCTTTCTGGTAGATAGTTGAAATTTGAATTGCTTAAAGTGTTATATCACAAAAAGAACACAAGAAATTGCTGCTGTGGTGTAGTAGGAGCTGAGCTTTGTAGATTTTGTGTAAGGCAAGATATTTTAATCTGTCACCAGAATCGACAGTACAAAGTGTGCGTGAATCATGCCAGTCTGGTGCAGGCCGTGCTGCTTCACTGCGGTATACCTCAGGACCAGCTGCCCACTGTTGTTGCTGCCCTGGCCGATCGCCAGGTTAATATCTCGTTTGCGTTTGTGTGCTGATTCATTTGTGAAATAGCTGTGCTTTCTGGTTTTTGTCTCCCAACATGGTTGTAAAGTGATGTTTGTTGCTCAATGGGAAATCACATGCCTGATGGGAATTGATGAATTGTCTGTGTAAAAACAAATGATAAAGCCGCATTGACAGAAAACATTTTGCAGTATGTACTGCAGTTTTTCTTTTCAACAATATGAGTTAAAATATCTTGTCAGGTGGGAGGAAGAAACTGGTTTTTAGTTTATTTTTCTTGACTAACATGCATCATTCAAACTAAGTAGAGCCCTTTGTGTGGATAGACTTTGTTGTCCTGTGTTCGCCTTCTTGATTTCCTGTGTTGATTATCCCTCAGGGTGGCAGTGCCAACATGCTGTCAACAGTGTTGAACCAGTTAAGCCTTCAGCTGCCGTACCCAGCCATGACGCAGCTCAGGATGTACCTGGAGCTGGAGGATACCTATAGCAAGGTGTCTGCCAGTCTACGGCCTGTCACTCGCAACCAGGGTCCAGCAGGAACTTTTGCCAAACAGGCACTCCACGAGATAGAGTCCATCCTTGCCCAAGCCAGAACACTGGGCCTCAAAATGGATGTAAGCAATGAAAAACAGAAAAAATAAAACAAGGCTGCTTTTGATGAACAGAAAGTTGACTTTGCTTTCCATCCTCAGACCCCATAGATGAACTCTATGAACAAAGATCCTGCATCCTTTTGTCAGCTGAGCCATCAGTAGGTTAAAGTGATTAAGTCTTAGAGCAGTGCACTTGCTTTGAAGTGGGGAGACAATGTGTGCCGGTAGAGAGTCGAGGTAACGATTGGCTTCAGGATATGAAGAAGTTTTATAAATAACTTTTAATTTCGTTCACACAGGTATGCATGTGCGTAGGAATGGCCTATGGTCTGCGCCAGTTCTCTGGGATCATTTTTCAAGTCCTTCGTCACACCATACGCAAAAAAAGAACAGTCACAGAAATTTTTGCAGGTGGCGGCAGATACGATAAACTGGTAATTTCAAATTTTACCACTTCTGATAGTTGATCATCAACAGTACTATGTCCATGCACCTTACTTATTGTTAGGTAATCAGTGACAACATTTAGGTGTGATTGGTCATCCTTGTGTGAAGTGCAAGTTTCCACATGTTCCTTAGATAACGATTTAACTCTTTAATTGTGGTGTCTTTTGGTAGAGATTCAAAGAAAAATATAAAAGAAAAGATGAAGTAAAATTTATGTAGATCATTTGAGCGTAGGTTGTGAGAAAGAAAATGGATGATTAACGTATTGTACAATGTTTCCTTATTTTTGAAATCTTCAGGTGTACAAATTTCGTCCACCAGTGGGTGTTCATGACACGTCACTGCACTGCCCAGCAGCTGTCGGTGTCAGTTTTACCTTTGATCAGCTGGTGACCAGTCTTACCGAAGAAAAAGTGGTAAGACATAAAGGGACTGAGAAGCAAATGAAGCTAATTCTGCAGCAGCCACATGAACCATGCCTTCACAATAGACAAACAGGGCATCACAGTAGTGAACCATGCCGTAACAGTAGTGAACGTGTCGTCACAGTGAGCTGTGCCATCACAGTAGTGAACCGTGCCATCACAGTAGTGAACCGTGCCATCGCAGTAGTGAACCGTGCCATCACAGTAGTGAACCGTGCCATCACAGTAGCCAAGTGAAAGGGACTGAGAAGCAAATGAAGCTAATTCTGCAACAGCCACATGAACCATGCCATCACAGTAGTGAACCGTGCCATCGCAGTAGTGAACCATGCCGTCACAGTAGCAAAGTGGCTTTCAGGAATCAGAGGTTTCTATCCAGGGTGTTGTGCAGAGGCTGATGCAAGAACAGCTGAGCATTTCTTTGTGTGGTGTGACATAATACCTCTTCACATGCTAAGCTTCTAAGGCTAGCTGGTCCACTTTAACATGGGGTAGATCTCATTTGTCAACCATCTTTCCATTTGATTTTATGTCTTATTTTACCAGATAGCATGATGCCTCATGCAGCAGTGTCTTGTCCACTGATGTTTTCTCCATTATAAGCAAAACGTGCTTTTACGGGATAGGCTTATACTATCAAAACGATCCCTTTAGATGTGTTTCTAGTAAAACCTGATGACAGTGGTAGTGACATCACCTCACCTTTTGTCTCAACATAGCTGATTGCCCCATCACCGTGTGATGTTCTTCTATGCACTGTTGGGCACAACTCATTGATGAAAGAGCGCCTGACTATCGCCCGGGACCTTTGGGCTGCTGGTATTCGGACGGAAATCATCTACGATACCCTAAAGGTAAATAGGATATACAGCAGTGTGCTTGGCCTTTTTGTATTTTTAAAAATTTATTTATTTTGTGTTTTTTTTGGATTGGTGAACTTCATATGCATTTAAGGCAGTTGAGAAAGAGAATGCAAGAGTGTTTTTCATTGTGCAGTGTATATCCTCATCACCCTTTCCAATAGCTTCGAATGGCTAGATCTCCAGCCACAGCCAGGTTATCTGCCAGGTGTTACAGATCCTTGGCTCGGCATCCATTGTTACCCCTTTCATTCCCACTGCCCCACTTCTATAGTCTTTGTGTACTTATCATTCAGAGATTGGTTTTAAATAATGCTGGTTCTTTTTTTTTTTACCCCCTTACACTCTCTCTCTCCAGAGTGTTGAAGAGATCCAAGATTTTTGCCGTACAGCTGGAATAACGTTCCTTGTCATATTGAAAGATGGGGAGAATGGCTATGTAAAGGTATGTCTGTGGCGCTGAGCATACACATGCATATACATCCATTGATGCCTGCTTAACACACGTCCAAGAGCAAGAACAAATTGCTTCTTGTGCTAGCCAAGTTTTGTTCTAATGAAATCAGACCAGATCAGTTAAGTCAGCACGCAAATGTCTGCAATGAATCAACTGTCTATAGTTATTGAAGTTATTATTTAAAACAGGTTTACCATTAAAAAAAAATTCACGACCGAGTGACAAGCTTGTCAGCTCTTGTTTTCTTTGGCTGGCATTACCTCTGCCCACTACCTCCAAGTTGCAGTACTTCAGCTACTGGCAGGCAGAATTTGAAATGTGCTACAACACGTGCATGCTTTCTCTTCAGCATGGTCGTTTCATTCTCTGTGCAATTACAAAAATACTGCTGACATCCCATGTCACCCTGGACAATTACTAACAAGCAGCTTTGCCGGCACTTTGATGGCTTGGTTTAACTCTCAGTGCTTTTGGACTTGGTAAGAAAGGTTAACAGTGCCGCCTCTGATTTGTTTTACAGCTCAAACATGAACAGTGTCACAGATCTTGCAAAGTCAAATATAAACAGTAGAAAAGTTGTCCAATTTGCTATAACAAAGTGATTTAAACTCTTCAATTACTGGAACAGATTGTCTACAAAAACTACATTTTTGCCATGCAGAGGGGAGACTGTTGGATTATGGTTTCTTACCACTGTTACGGTGTGTGAGAAGGGGTGCTTGTGCCTCTTTCTCACCCAAACCAAGCAATCGTAGTCGTTAGGACATAAAATTATACTCATTTCAGACAAAATCTTACGTAAACCATATATTTGTAACAGAGAAATATTTTGGCCAAAAACTCAGCTTGGAGATTGTTAGTTTTTTTTTGTGTGTGTGTGTAATTGAGACTCATGGAGGTGGAACACATGATAGATTCAGAACACTTAAACCCATTCCTTTTCCACACATACAGGTGCAATCTTCCCTCTGTTAGAAACTGCCCTTCATGAGTTTTAGGATGGCTTTTCAAACTTTTATTCATAAAAGTGAGATTTTCTGCAGTAATGTCTAGATGTACGAGCTGTTCTTTTTGTCAGTTGGCTTTACTTTTTGTTCAGGTGAAGACCATGGACAGCAAGATGTCGGAGAAGCGGGTGCTGACCACGGATCTGATGGATTTTGTCCATCTGAAACTGGCTGCAGTCAAAATGTAAGTACATGTGTACTTTGGCTTCAGACGGTGTAAAAAAAAAGCCACTGTTTCTTGTCACAATACTGTACCATGATTCAAAGTGCTAAATTCTCAATTAGCAATCCCTAACCGCACCTTCCAAAAAAAGATATCACCAGTGCAACCCTGGTAAGGCCCCTCCAAGCATGCGCACTCCATGCATCACCCATGCGCACACCTCACTGACTGGGTCACCCTGGCTTTCTCAAGCGCTGCTGTGTTGGCTGGTTGTGTTCTGGTGGTGCTCTGGATTACACTGTGCCTTCAGCTTAGCGTGGCTTTGCCTTGGCGGTCCCTCGCTTCTTCCTTCACTGCGTTGCGCCAGCGGTTCAAGGAACATGAGCCTTTTGTGTTCTCTGCATGTCTTTCTGTCTTTACGCGAGCTGCTTTCGTTAGACAGTAGTGACTTAGCATAGTGCGCTTTCGTCTTTGGCCGGTTTGTTTGTAGGGGGGTTTACATGTTGCTGGGTTGTTACCTGTTGCATTTACCTGTACTCACGCTCTGCTTTGCTGGTCCGTGACTCAGCGCTTGCCCTTGTGTCAGTCCCCTTTGCCGCATGCTGGGACCAGTCCTCTCAGCAGTGGGATGCCCTGATTCCAGAACTGGAAGCATTCACACACACACACACCCTTTGCATCCCTGGACCAATGTGGCCTGGCTGACATCAGGCGTTCCCATCGTGCACCCTCCACCTCAGGCAGAAGTCTTCACCGACTCTTCCCTCATGGGTTGGGCTGAGCACTTTCTCCACCACGTGGCCTCAAGCCCCTGGTTGGAAGTGGAGGCGAGTCAGCACATTAACCTTCTGGAGTTGCGTGCTGTCCGCCTAGGTCTGGAGCATTTCCACGATGTGCTTTCCCAGGTGCACATCCGGATCCGCTCCAACAACTCTACTGTGGTGGCGAACATCAATCACCGGGGGTGTACCCACTCAGTGGCATTGTCGACTCAGGCGGAGGACCTGTGGCTCTGGGCCCAGCACCATCTGTTCTTCCTGTCTGCGAGGCATGTGGCTGGCATGGTCAGTGTACTTGCAGACTTGCTGAGTTCCCCACACTGTGTTCTCCAGACGGAGTGGACCCTTGTCACCTCAGTTCTGGAACCGGTGTGGAGTGCCTGGTTTCAGCTGCTGAAGGTGGAGTTCGACTGTCCCCATCTTATTCTCATCACGCCTCATTGGCCGGTGCAGGAGTGTTTTCTAGATCTCCTGCGGCTGAGCAGAGCGGACCCACTTCTGCTTCGGGTTCTCATCGGAGCCCTCCTCCAGCCGCAGTCTGGCATCCCCCACTCCAACCCCCAGTTTCCCTGTCTGCATGTATGGCTCTTGTAGTCCATCAGAGGCCCACTCTCCTCCCTGCTGGTTTGGTTCTTTGGCTTGAGAAAGTCGGGGTGACCTGGTCAGTGAGCTGTGCGCATGGGAGACTCATGGTGTGCGCATGTACAGAGGGGCCTTACCAGGGTTGCACTGGTGATTTTTTTTTAGAAGGTGCAATTAGGGATCGCTAATTGAGAATTTAGCACTTTGAGTCATGGAAAGTATTGGTAAAGAAGCACAAATTTAGAACAAGAAATTTGTATTTTTCTTTCATCATAAGCTCATTATATACTGCTCAAGATATTGAAAGACCAGAAAGTAGCATGCGCTACTTGAAAGTAAACCAAACTAGTAGTCACAATGAAACTGAAGTGTATCCCTCCTTCATTAATCTGACAACCAGCAACAGATTTTATGAGCTACGTTCTTTCCAACAGTAATATTCCCTGCAATAAAGGACACAACCCATGTATACAAAAAATATCAGCATAGTATAAGAGGAAAATGTCACTTAGATAACTGATACGCAGGGCATATTTGTGCCCCATCTACACACCAAAACTATTGTCAACAGGGACAAAGATACATCAGAAGCCAGCAGTATGAGTTCTGGTCGTACGTCGGGACCAGACACTAACAGTAACACCACACCAAATGGCCAGTCATTCAATTTCACCTTCACCTCCAAGGCTGGGGGGAAAATTGTGGCTGGGCATCGCCGCAGGATAGAGAATATGGTGAGTTCCGGCCGGAACTTATGATGGGGGTCTAATGGTATCATTCACCCTCTCCATTTTGTTTCTCAACAGACCATTTGATTTTTTAAGTGCTTGCC
>SMGT01007357.1:26646-73881 GCA_004794575.1 Lanistes nyassanus
CCCCCCCCCCCCCCCCCCCAGCACGTGTATACACATTTAAAGGAAACAGAAATGGAAAGAGATGAAACTTTGCCATGACACAAGCTGAAGATTTGTCAACATGAACTGTCTTCAGGTTGTGAGCAAGGTGATGTCTTCCATGCCATGGCTGAGTGGACACAAAGAGGTGGTGATTGTGGACATGTCCGAGCAAGCTCTGAAAACAATCCAGTCACATACAGAGGTGAGAGACCTTGCTCCTGTCTCACTGTCTTTTCTGGTCTTTCTTCTGGCACAGAGTCCTTGAGCACAGTTAACAGTCACACAAAAACAGCAGATTTAAGTCAGAAATGGACACTACTATCTGTACCCTTGATCGACTGGTTGACAGCACAGCAGCCCTCTTGTTGTCCCTTACCATAACAACAAGGGTGCTAACTTACGTGCTGCCTCAGTGTGATCTTCCTTATCCTCTGAGGAGGTCACAGCCTGGCCAGTTCTCGTCAGTTAATCCTTAGCTGTTGACTGAGTTGCACTTGTTTAGTATCTACTGATTAACCTTTTGTTGGGGTGAAAGTCGTTTCGCCAGTAAAAACCGTTCAAGCCTGCTTTGTCTGCTTGCACTTCTTCTGAGTGATGAGAGGCTGTGCTGCTGTCTACGAACCTCATCCTTCAATCATCTGCATCACCTGCGAGATAACGGAGGCTATGGTTGCAGCCAGTTGTGGGTGGTGACCTTTTGATCACCTTTGTGCGCCTACTGGTGGGATTCCTTGTAGCAACGTTCAGGTTTCCGGTTTTGTGAAGCAAGAGACATTTTCCTGGTGATATGTGTGGGATATATGTGAATGCCTGTCCTGCTTCTGCTGCAGAAGACATCTCAGTGTGTGTTATTGCTGCCTACATTGTGCACTTTACAAGACAGGATTTGTGAGAGCTTAGTGCTTTACTTATTCATGTTTCAAACTTAGGCCATGTACCTAAGGGTTGAAAGGGTAAGAAACAACAAGAGGGCTTCTGTGCTGTCAACCAGTCAATCAAAGGTATGGCTAGTGGCGTCCATTTCTTACTTTACTAAAATTAATTTTTCCTTTAGGAAATTGTCTTCTTACAAACAACACTGTTGTGAAATATGAAATTTGATCTTGTCTTTTACTCACCCATGAACACAAATATTTAAGGATCGTTTGCAGTGTAATGGAGAGAGCGATTTATTGGAAGAATCCAGTAATTTGCCTTGTAACAGTTTGAAGATCTCAGGTATTCATAGGTTGGACTTTTGCTGGTGATAAGAGCTTTGAGACCTAAGAACAGGCTTTACATTGTACTGGCATCTGGATTTTAGAATGTTCAAAATGCACAGCACTTTGTTTAGGGGTGTATCATAATGCACAACTTTGAACTATGTTATTCATTGCACAGGGCTTTGTTTAGAGATGTATGATAATGCATGTATAATGCAAATGTAGTGTTCAACTTTGAACTGTTTAACTTGGTGTTTAGAGATGTACAATAATGCATAACTATGAACTGTGTAGCTCAGTGCAGAGGAGACAGACTTCGAAAAGAGTGTGCAAGAACTGATCAAAAAGTATGTATGGCTCTCTTCCTTCTTGTTAAAATTGCTTTGCTTTCTTTTTAGAAGCACAGTATTATTTTATGTTGTTTAAAAGAATGTATTACAACAGATCAAGTCGTTGTAACATCATCTGTCATATCCCTCTTCTTCCAAACTTCCTCTCACTGGCAAGTACATTCAGTGAGGATGTGGGGAGACAGAGCACTTCTGAAGCTTTCTGTGTGGATTCAGAATTAAAATGGCCGTATTTATCCATTTTTCTCGAACAAAAACAGTGCCGTGTTTAATGTTTTTAAGACATAAGTAACTGAGTACAAATTGTTTGTTCCAGAATGCCTAGAGACCGTGAATACCTGCCTAAGATCATGGAGCATATACACAGTATTAAGTATGTCAAAAAGTAAGTGTTGTAATAACTTGGCCTTTAGACAAATTATAGTTTTTATTTACTTACTTCAATTTACAAGTTTGCAATGTTTTTGTGGGGGGGAGGTGATGTCTATTGTCAGCATGACAAGAGGAAGATGTAGACCACGGTCACTTTGATCTTAGATTAAATTATAACTTAAGAATTTGACACATAGTGTATTTCTGCTGCAGGATTGACTTCATCATTTTGTTTGGAATGAAGGACGACAGCTTGCGGCTGCTGACATGACAGTTGGTGTGCGTTCTTCATTGCTGCCACAGGCATGTTGTAGCACTGTGCCTCAGCACAGTCGGTTGCATTTAATACCATTCTAGTTGGCCAGTGTGCCTTAGAGGTCATAGTTTGTTTGGGTCCTGTCTTGGAGATTCTGCTGAAAGTTTGGCCAGATTCTTTTGCTTGGCAGACCTACAGCTTCCCAGTGGATTTGCTTCCTTTGCCAGAGGTTGACTGCCGTTTGGAGTCATCTACTTAATGGTAATTGAAAATTGGGTCAGTAAAGATAGTCATTTGTGGTGAAATTTCATGCATTTTTCATTTAATACTTTTTGGTGGTTAATTTCAAATTTCACAGAAACTTATGTGTTTATGCATTATTTATTTCATACTTATTTGGTCAGTAAAGATAGTCATTTATGGTGAAATTTCATGCATTTTTCATTTAATACTTTTTGGTGGTGAATTTCAAATTTCACAGAAATTTGTGTGTTCATGCATATTGCATTTATTTCATCATTATGCTATATCTTTCTCTTGTTCTTCTAGTTTTCTCTTCCACTTTTTCTTTCTTTTTCTTTCTTTCTTTCAAAAAGGCCAGCAGAATGCATTTTTCAAGAGAGTTTAGTTTTCAGTCACATGTTCATTGTAGTACAGTGTACATATTTTTACTGATCAGTACCACTGATTCATCTCAAATTTAAATGATCAACTTGCTGAAGGTTATCTGTACATTTTGATAACTTATAGGCCACAAGTATTGAAGCACAAGTCGCCCTATTACTAGCAGCCATTTCTTCTCTGCCATAAAGACCAAGATTTTAACTTGATTGGACCATGCATAGTCAATTTTTGGACCACTGTACATTCCCTTGAATTAATCTCAGCAGAAGTTTAGTCTTGAATGTGAACAAAATAAATATTTGCCTGCAAGTGTGTCATTCTGTTTTTTTGTGTGTGACTGGGTCCTTAGGCCTACAACTGTTACTGATCACTGATGCTGTCAAAGACTGTGTCCAGTGCCATTCTTGGTTTTTTTTTCCATTTTCAAGCCTTGCTAAGCATAAATTGGCACATTCCAAGTTTCAGATGAGCCCATAGTTTCCATCCATTTGATGGAATCTGCTGGGTGTTTTTTTTAAAGTGCAGCACTGCTGTGTGTTAGTATGAACTGCAACTTTTTATATAAAATCTGACTATGCTACCATTTCAAACATGTTAGTTGATTTTGCAGAGTAATTGGTTAGTCCTAGCTTTGTACCAGTAAAGAATTCTGCTAAACGCGTTACACTTTGTTATGGGAGGGGGATTTTTTTCATCTGAAATGCTTTGTTAAAAATGGACATTTTTGAGACAAGATTACAGTGATGCTTTGTCAGTATTTTTTTTTATAGAGATTTAATTATTTAAAAAGCTTATAGTGATAAGTTTCTAGCCTTTTTTCCTGCTGCTCAGTAACTGTATCCTATCCCTATGCACAGATGTTTTTGTAACATGTACATACAGCCAAGAGTGAGCATTCATGCTTAGAAGAAGACATTCAAACAAATGAATATCTGTATGAATCACTATGCATACATGGCAAGCCATCACAAAATTTCTACTAAATTAACTTCACTTCCTCGTTAGACTTTTAAATTATTATTTTAATTAGTTGATGTATTTTAGATTTAAGCCTATTTTCTGTTTATGCTGGCTGGACTTTTTTGTAAAAACTGAACAGGGTTATTTAAGGAAGTGCTTCGTGGTTTATTTTTGTGAGAACAGACATTATGTGAAGTCTTTTGGGAGAAAGGCTCTTTTATTCTGAAAATAGTACCTACTAGTATGGGGTTGGATTGCATGGGTTTTCGTATGTCCTGTTGATACATAAAGGTGCACGTAAAATATCCAAGGTGAACAGGTATTACAATCACTGTTAGGAAGGGCAGATGCAAAAGTGTGTGCAATCCTACCCAGGAACCAAATAATGCAGTATTGCATGAAGTAGCTTGCACTCTTATAATTTGTTGTCCTGCAAGGATGGACATGGAATTTAACATTTGTGAAAGTTGAATTGTGTGAGAAAGATAGGCCATCAAATGTTGCATAAAATTAAAAGTAGAATGTGTGTAGAGAACGGACAGCAAAGTACACTGTGTAGACAGAATGTATTGGAGTAGATGTTTAGATGTTGTGGGTGAAGATCAGATGCTGTCGTGTATACAGATCAAAGTGGCTTGTGCTCTGAAAATAAAAGGTGCAGATAAGTGTGTAGAAAGGAAAACAGATTGTGTGGGGAGTAGGGGACATCAGTGCTAGTTCACATCTATACCAATGTATATATATATATAAAATTTAATAGAAAATTTGGGATCTACGGAAGCAAGTATAAACATTTTGGAAATGACAAAAGTATTGGATTGAACGAAACTAACAAATCTGTCATATATGGAGGGCTGAATCTGTGGCAGTAGTACAATCATATATATGACCAATACATGTATTCTGTTTTCATGTTCCCTTCTTCATTGTATGCTGGAATTCAGCTGAATTTTTTAATCATCCATTCTTATCTGACATGATCAACATGTGTAACATATCTGACATGTTGGATGCATGTATAACACATCTGACATGGTCAACGTGTGTAACATATCTGACATGGTCAGCATGTGAAACACATCTGACATGGTCAACATATCTGACATGTTGGATGCATGTATAGCACATCTGACATGGTCAATGTGTGTAACATATCTGACGTGTTGGATGTGTGTATATAACATCTGACATGGTCAACATGTGTAACATCTGACGTTGGATGCACATAACACATCTGACATGGTCAACGTGTGTAACATATCTGACATGTTGGATGGATGCATAACACATCTGACATGGTCAACATATATAACACATCTGACATGGTCAAGGTGCGTAACATATCTGATGTGTTGGATGTGTGTATAGCATGTCTGACATGTGTAACATATCTGACATGGCAGTGCTATTGCCGCTCAGATCTTGGGCACCTAGATGCTGCCGCCCTGCTATCCTCATCCACCCTTCCCCTCACACCCTCCAAAAACTGTGATAAACAGCTCTTAGACACATAGGAAGCAAATAGTGCTTGGATCATTTCATATTCAACAGACCTGTGTGCTTACAGATAATGTGTTCCCATATGTGGACAATATACATATACACTAGGAAAACAGTTCAGGGTAGACAATCTTAATCTTACCACTTGTTCTTCCTCCACAACATACCACACTGCCTTCATCACATTGTGTACTGAGTTCTGCTGTCAGCAAAAGTGCAGAATAAAGTACTGTGATGCCAAAATTCATCGTGATTTTGTCATGTTAACGCCATAAGTCACATCATCTCGTCTCAGTCTTGTGACCTTGAAGGCCATGGGGACATGAGATGCAGCTTCTGACAATCTCTGCCATCCTGGTTTGTCTTCTGCCATTCGTAGCAAAACTAGGGTACAAGTGCTGTACATTTCTTGGTGTTTTCAAGCCAGTCTTTCCTTTGTCCTTCTCTCCTCATTTCACCTTCCAGGTGGCAAGATGGTCTTGGGAAGTGTGTCATGACATGTCATGTGGGCAAACCATGTCAGCTTCCTTTTCTTGATTGTGACAAGGAGAGGCTCCTGGGGACCAGCCAGTCTTTGTTCTGGACATCAGAGACGCCTGCTTCGTGTTCCGTCCAGGAAATTTTCAGTATTTTTTTAAGTGTTCAAGTGATGTGAATTTTTTTTTGTGGACAAGTACAGGTCACCTGAAGAACAAGTAAATTTCTGGTGACTTGCCTCAGAAGGTGAAAAAAATGAATTGTGGGCCTCGCCATAATTTGTGTAGTTGGGGTAGCAGGACAAATACACGAGAGAATGCTGTTGAGGAACAGATTAAAAGGTATACAATCTGCGAGGAATTGCTTCAAAAGCAGTATGGTTTAAGAACTGTAAAGTGTAAACATGGTAATATCAAACAAGTGACAGAATAATGAAAGAAGATCCTATGTGGAAGACAATGGCACACGGTAACATAGGAGTAACTGCTAAGGTTACTACACCACATTCTGCATGATTGGAATGTTGCCTCAGAATTTAACACTTTTCCATACACCTGAATAATTATATTTCCCTATTGATGCTGTGCAAAAAGGATATTAGAGAGAGACTCCCTGAGGCTACACCTGTAGATTTGAAACTGTTTCAGGGCATGGTCTGTGTGTACCAGCTGTATAATATGTTGTGCCATCACACCGCAGTTTCTGTTTTTGTTTTGGGGAGGGGGTGGACATTGTTGGTGAATGTACAGTGAATCAAAATAAAACTGCACTTTGACCATAAAGAGTTAATTTTTCTCTCCTGTTTTGGACAGAGAAGAATGGACAAGAGGGTGGTGAAGGGTGATGGGGAACAGGGAGGAAAATTGGACACCCAGAGAAAACCCCGAATGGCCATCCCTGTAAATGGGTGCCACATGCCGCGAGAGTACATACGTTGGATAGGGGATCTGAGCCCATGACCCCCTGTATCAGTGACAAGCGTGCATCACTGTTAGGCGGTAGGCCATCCTCAGCCCATTTTTGTCCATATGTGTGTGTAGGTGCTCGGATGATTATGCACTTTTACAGAAACAACATGCTGATTTCTGGAAAGTGAAGAGCTTGTGCTGTCCGTGTTCTGTCATCTGTGTGCTTGAAGTTTTACAAGAACTTAGAGGTTTCTTTTTGTAATGCACACTATCCCTCCCTCCCTCTCATACACACACATTCACTCCCTCTCTCATTCACTCACTTCCCTCCCTCCCTCTCACACTTATTCACTCACTTCCCTCCCTCTCTCTCATTCACACACACATTCAATCCCTTTCCTCCTTCCCTCTCTCTCTCTCATACACATTCACTCCCTTCCTCTCTCATTCACACACACATTCATGCACTTCCCTCCCCCTCTCTCATTCACACACACATTCACTCCCTTTCCTCCCTCCCTCTTTCTCTCACACATTCACTCCCTTTCCTCCCTCCCTCTTTCTCTCACACATTCACTCCCTTTCCTCCCTCCCTCTTTCTCTCACTCACACATTCACTCCCTTTCCTCCCTTCCTCCCTCCTCTTTGAGTTTCTCTTTCATAACTTGCATTTAAATGTCACAATGCTGCAATGTTTGGAGAGTAAACAGAAGCCGGTTAGGCCTTAAAACCAGAAGTGGGGTCTTCCTGCAGGCAAGCCATGTCCGTGCACCATCTGAGCACCCAGACTAGGGGGGACGGTTGCCAGCTTCTTTTTTACAAGCTGGTATTTCCTCGTCAGAGTCAGCATGGCGTCACTTGTCTTTATCCTGACAGCTTCCAACCTGACATCAGGAAGTTTACTGCAGTCCGAATTTGCAGAATGGTAAGGAAGAACAGTAAGGCGAGCCGAGGCTAGTCAGATCTGGGGCGTCACTGCCTGTACTTTCAAGAAAAAATGTACGTAGTGGCTATTTTTAAATAATAGAATTTAAGAGGCTCCAGTGAAGTAATAAGCAGAAGCCAATGGAGGAAGCAAGGAGAGAGGATGATATGATCAGTTTTCCTCTAATGTTATCTTCAGTATTGAGAACACACAGCTGCCTGCAGTCCTTTTTAAATATATATATATATACCTGCGATCTTTATTTCCTCAAACCCAAAACAAGTTGCTCGTGTAATCATTTCTGTGACACCAATTTTCGTATGGCACGTTATTACTCGTATCTAACACTAGGCGTGCATCAGCTTCAAATGTCTGAACGACTGGTCTCACCTAGATACCTTCTCTTTACTTCAGCCAGGTATCTCCATACCTATACCCAACAATCAAGATGTTACTTGTCCTCTGCATAGTCAAGCAAAACTGCAGTCTGCCGGACTCCATGTGGCTCTCATCAAGCCTGACCCACATAACACATAGCATAACGCTATGATGAATTCTGAAAGCACCGCGCTGTCTTCTTTGACGCAAGTAGCAGTTTTGGAACACAATATGAAAGAAGTTTGACCGACTTCAAGAAACTTCTACAGTGCTAGACAGATCACATGTTAGAATTATCAGAAACACGGACACTGCTGGCCAGTCAATGGATATATATTTTTTTTAAATAGGGAAGGGGTTTATTAGCCTCAGTCCGTCTGGAGCTCCAACTACATAGTTTCGAGTACCTCTTTCTCGACTGTATCATGCCGAGCTCAGCATTTGATAGCTGAAATCTCTAGGCTAGATACCTGCACGCTAAGTGTTTCCATTCAAAGAAGGCCTCATGCGAATTGTTCCAGCCAGGTATCGCATTTCTTTATTACATGGAATTTGTTATCACTTTGTTGGTCAGTGTGAGACAGGCTTATTATTTCCCGTCTTGTCCATTACGAGCAGCTAGCGGACGGCCAGGATGCGAACCGCCGATCTCCTGGCCTGCCTCGGAAGCGGAAGCCTTACCCGTTAGACTACCGAGACTGTCCCCGATCATATAGAGTCTGTCCACCAGCGACAGACAATGAGCTGAAAGATCACCGAGGTCCGAGCTGAGCAATCGCAAGTACCGCATGTTCCGAGGCAAAAACATGCGGAAGTGTGCGTGAATGCGTGTTTCCTCTTTGCTCAACCCCACACCTTTGAGCCGTGGAGTAACAGCCACCGAGCTCGCGGTTTGGCTGTCATCAGACAATGATGAAACTGTAAGAAAACTGTATTTTATAAGTACCAAGCATTTAGATTAGAGATGTTGTATTACCATGAATGTTTACCTACTGTATAATGTATGCTCATGTTCCTTCAAAAGGGGACGTGCCCTATACTGAATGAACAGCTCAAATTCAAATTAGAGGTCGTGTGTATGTATAGCGATGTGCAGACCGTTAACGCTTCACTGTACTTGGCATGCCATAGTCCAAGTCCAGCCCCGGGCTGGCATGCCATGGTCTAAGTCCAGCCCCGGGCTGGCATGCCGTGGTCCAAGTCCAGCCCCGGGCTGGCATGCCGTGGTCCAAGTCCAGCCCCGGGCTGGCATGCCGTGGTCCAAGTCCAGCCCCGGGCTGGCATGCCTGACGACTTGTGGTGGGAGAACGAAGGATGATGAGAGCAGCAGCTCCTCTCCCGACTGTGCGTACCGTTAGTCTGTCCATCGCGTTCAAGCGTCCGCGCGCACCGATGTGTGTGGGATGAGTTGGTTGTTGGTTATAGTTAACGCTGCGTCAGCAACGACGAATGTTGTCTATTGGGGGGGAGGGGGCGTTGATGGTGCTTTTACTTCGCAAACGTCACAAAATCAAGAGTTCGACTTAAGGGACAAACAAGTGAACGCCACGGAAAACACCTTTGCATCAGCTGGTTGGAGTTTCCGTATTCGAGTCGACCACTCTACTTGGCCACGTCAAACTGAGTGAGTGGGAGGAGTGGCAGAAGCAGCAAGTGCGTGCGTGCGTGTGTGTGTGTGTGTGTGTGTTATCGATAAGCTGCATGCGAGGCATGCTTATGCTGTGTGTTGCTGGCAACTAAAATGTTTTATGTGTAAACCATCCAGCCAGACACGGGGATTTCACTTAACACACTTGGCGCTAAATTGTGTTTGGAAGCAGGCGTGGATTGCAGTTTGCTAATACAGCCATCAATACGATATTAGCGAAAGGTGAAATGGTGAGTTGCATCGGTACACGTG
Organism: Lanistes nyassanus; assembly: GCA_004794575.1. Classification (NCBI taxonomy): domain Eukaryota; kingdom Metazoa; phylum Mollusca; class Gastropoda; order Architaenioglossa; family Ampullariidae; genus Lanistes; species Lanistes nyassanus. Next base: position 36,520 of record SMGT01007357.1, read on the forward strand.
TTCTCTTGTTGCGCAGCAATGTAGGTGCAAATTTTCTCTAAGTTCTTTTTTCTCATCAGTAAGCAGCCTTCACAGCCTATGTCGGGTATATGGACGAATAGCCTAGTGCGTGACTACGCACATCATACACATGCGGACGTGTGGGCGCACATTTATTGAGTATTGAGGTCTATAACTGTTTAAAAAAAAAGACCACGTAAAAATAAAGGCAAAAGATTACACGAAATATTCGAATTATTGTTGTTGTTGTTTTTTTTATCCACCAGACGACTCACTTGAGTTTGCTTTACGTATATTGACGAATACAGAAAATTTTCCACTGCTTTTTACTCAGCACGCAAAGAAGAAGGGCGTTCGTGTTTGAACAGACTTTTAAAAATTCTCTTCCGTTAAGAACTAGTGCCAGATTCCCATCCTCTTTCGTTAAGAGTTATTACTAGATTCCCATCCTCTTTCGTTAAGAGTTATTACTAGATTCCCATTCTCTTTCGTTAAGAATTATTACTAGATTCCCATTCTCTTTCGTTAAGAGTTATATTACTAGATTCCCATCCTCTTTCGTTAAGAGTTATTTTACTAGATTCCCATCCTCTTTCGTTAAAGATTTATTACTAGATTCCCATTCTCTTTCGTTAAGAATTATTACTAAATTCCCATCCTCTTTCGTTAAGAATTATTACTAGACTCCCATCCTCTTTCGTTAAGAGTTATTGCTAGATTCCCATCCTCTTTCGTTAAGAATTTGTGTCCAGATTTGGCACGTTTTAGTAGTGAATTATACGTTCAAACCATGCAGGCAGTGCCCCCTGTATGCCTTTCTTAACCTAGGCGCGCATTTGTCCAGTTAAGGAGGATCTTGAGGAACAATCAGCGACAATCATTTCCGATGGGTTGAAGATTCCAAGAACAGATAAATGGCAAACCGTTGCTGTATGTTTCTATTGTACCTAACCTTTCGTCCCACTGAATGTTTCTCCCTTTGATGGTGGCGACAATTTTTTTCCCAGAGAGGCAACCAGTTAAGGTGTCGCTCTGCTGCTGATGCACAGACCGTTAATCTCTTAGTGCCGAAACAGAATAGTGCGCGCGACGCCATCAACACAGCCGAGGCACTCACAATAATGTTCGACAACCCTACTGCGTCCGACTTCTTAGACTGCAGCACCAACGGGATTCCAGACAGTGGCGAGACGATGTTCTCAAAAATATTTATTTTTCCGTCTGATAATTTAAACAAGCTCCAGTGTCTAAGTCTGCGAAGTGTTAGGGGAAAGACCGCTGCAGCCTGTCCCATGTCACTGTGTGTCGCAAACTCTTTCTTAATTAGCGGTGGCGATCGACGTACTGTAGTGTAAAAGACGACCTCGGTTCACCGTACTCGAGCGCCACCCCAGTCCTGGGTCAGGTTGCATGGGCGTTCTTATCCACTCTCCAGACATAAAGCTGTTCGTAAAGTGCAGGTGATGAACACCTCGCGAAATCGTTCGACTTATGGCCTGAAAGGCAGACAGACCGCTCACGCAACCTGACACTAGCCCGCAATGGCTGCACATACGCTAACTACGAGAACTTTAGCAGCTGTGGCGTCATGGTTACCTGTGCGGGATAACCATGAGTTAAATTCCACGAGGTGGAACTTGGCCAGGGTTCAAACACCGCCGACAGAGAATAGAGGATTGCAGTAGGGTTAGCATAAGCGCGGAGGAGTGGAAGACCTCGATGCACTCAGTCAGTTGCAGAACGGTTCGTATATATTTTCATTTTCCACGCACAAAAGAGTTCGTGAGGACCCAACCACCTCAATACCCTGTGAAACATACGGGCACTTTGTAAGTCTGAAAAGGGGGAACACGTGCTCGCGATCATTCAACACTTTCTGCAGTGAGACGTAAGGACAACCTGACAGGTCTACATCGCCATTTATCGCTGTGTTTCGTAGCATGGCTAACTGTTATTCGTGTATCTTTCATTTGTTGTTTCGTTTCATTACCACCACCATCACTGCACCACCACCACCACCACCATTATTGTCGTCATCATTATCACTGTTTTATCACCACCATCATCACGCGCTACCACTATAGCCAGGCACCACCATCAATATCAACACTACCACCACTTCCAGTATCACTACTAACATCATCTTCATCACCACTACCATCATGATAATATCACAATCACCACCATCAACATCACTGGCGTCGTCTTCACCACCACCACCACCGCCGCCGCCGCGGCCCCCGCTCATTTCTGAACAGTAGCACCAATGATGCGTGCTTCTGATTAGGCCACAAGCGTTCTTCTCAATACGCGTGTTTTGAGAAGAGTCGTCGAACTTCAGGCATCCCCCTTTTTCGTTTCCCCACCCCCACCCACACACACACACACACACCCCACATCCACGCTACCCGCCCACACAATATGCGCCACGACTTTACTTATAGGAAACTCCGGCTGCTGTTTGTTTCTTGATGATATTTTGCGGGAGTCAGTATGGAAGAATACATCTATCGGCAGGTACACAAAGCTGATTTATCGGCGAGACAGTACAAGTGCCTGCCTTTCGCCGGCAACTTCACAGCGACGACAACACGTGCTCCTCGTTTTCACGTGTGGTTTGCACAAGATTAGGAGAAATCTACGTTTACGTATGGTGCGCATTCCGCGGGTCACAGACATGATAATGTCGTGTGGGAGTAGTGGTGGTGGTGTGGGGGGGGGGGGGCTTTACAAGAGCGAGAGGAAGCCAAGTGACGCTAGGCTAGGCTAGGCTAGGCTAGGCGGTGACGACCGCAAGCCCCCAGCTGACGTAAGCCAATCTGCTTTTGTCGACTGACGGAAGGCGACCACTGCTCACACGCGACGTACCAGCGTTTGCCCCAGGCGAGGGAAGGTCAAGCCTTGGGTGGTCTAGGGTCAAAGCTGGACAAGGCGAAGACGCTGCGAAACACGCACGTGTTAAACATTTCAGGTGTTTGAAAAGGTACACTTCTGCTTGAAATCTCTGCGTCAAGTTAGCTTCAATTTAAATAACGAAAATATTCAATGGGGGTAGGAGGCGGGTATTTCAGGCCAGTCCCCCACTGCCCTTAGTCGTTCCCCTGTATAGCCCGGCCAGAGGATGATGATAAGCTGCGTAAGTCCTGTTAAACTGACGGCTGGGTCATAATGAGGCACTGCGCATGCCCATGCACTTCGCAGCAACCGAAGGCGATTAAGCGATTAAACCAGCATCAACAATTAGGGCAAGTTTGTTTCGTCGCTTTACCAGGGCCCCTGTCATCCCCGACGGCCTCGGTGGTCTAACGGGATAGGCATCCGCTTCCGAGGCGGGTCGGAGGTTGGTGGTTCGTACCCCGGCAGAGTCATACCAAAGATTTTAAACCTGGCAATCTAGAAGCTGCCCTGTCATACCCCTGGAACCAAAGAAGACAGTGCTAGGAGTGTTAGCCCGGTGTCAGGACAATATGGCTGCTTCACTTGTCTGAAGCAACACCGTCCTGATATGCACCTGTTTGCGAGTGTGCGACTGGACGTTAAGCAATAACCAACCAACCAACCAGCCCAGCCTACCCCTCGCTTCCTCCTGTCGAGCACAAGGAAGTGGTAAATCCTCTGCTGTGCAAAGCTCGTACCGCGGCGTTTTATCGCGAGGTGGAAGTGAAAGCCCCGTTAATCATCTGGAGTGCGTCAGCGTTGGCGGCGGCCGGCCCCAGTTTGGTGGCTTGGCGCGCGGAAGACGGCTTGCATTGTTGTATAATTGCCTGCTAAACTGGTGTGTAATTGCCTGCTAAATCTGCCGTTTCTGAGGCTGCTGTCAAGAGGAGAGAGAGACAGACTGCGCTGCAAGTCTTTGAGCCGCAAATTTTTCCTGCAAAGGAAATGAAGTCGGTGGGTGGGTCGGTGGGTGGCTCGGTGGGTCGATCTTGCTCCTGTGCGGCTATGCTCAGGTGTGCGGACATAGCTGACGTAGCGTTAACACGATTTTTATTCATTTGTTGATTTCTTTATGTATTACGTTTTTGGTTCTGGTAATGGCGGGCTGGCTTTGCCCCGTAAGCAGCGAAGAGTTCTATCACGTGACAGTGGTGAGAAGAGAAAAGGTGGGAAGAGTGTTAGAGGCTTGAAGGGTGGGGGAGGGGGAGGGATGGAAAAGGGAGGAAAGGGGAATGCCATGGCAAGAATCCTGACGGACACATAGCTCGAATTTCTTAGGAACGTACAAGCACACAATGAACAACATTATCTCTCAACTGCTGTCGTGTGACAGCTGCAGCAAAACAAAACAACTAGCCTGCTGCCGCTGGTTTTTATTTGAACGTTTTATTCTTAAAAGGGATGTAACTGCCGGCTTATGTACAAGTCCCTTTCAGATTTTGTCTAGATGTTTAGTTTCATGCCTTTTGACAATTTTATACAAAGTTTGTTCTTGAGTATGATACGCGTATATAGGAGCGTGCGAGCGGGAGCGCATGCAGGTGTGTGCGACCTGGTGTATGGATGTGTGTAAATCGAATATATTAATTTTGAATTAAATGGTCACCCTATCAGGGTGGCTGAGGTGACTACAAGTTGTTAAAGAGTTCGAGTTTTCTCTCTCTCTCTTCCCCCCACCTCCCTACATCTCTCCCTCTGTGTGCGAGTGCGCGCGCTTGCTGCCTCGTGCGATTATGAAATGGACATGGAGTTTTAATGAACACCCACCTCGCGAGTCTTTATCATGGCCGGCCTCTCTAACTGTAATCTGGTCGAGCTGAGTAAATACCAGCCTCATTAGCGATCTAATCTGGCCGCCAAACGAACGACACGGCATAGGTGTTACAGACGCTCCTCCTAGCCAGACTGGGCTGCACGTGCTGCCTTTTTGCCCGCGCATGACGTCATAAGGCTCGGGCACGCGCCCTCGGCACGATCTTGTCGCCACGTAGCTGTCTGGCTTCTGCTATAGTCTGGTTAATTTTACTTTTTTTTTTTTGTTTGTTTCCTCTGTCCATTTTTTCCTCTTCAGTCGAAGGATTGCACATAGGTGTTAAAGCTGTGAGTGGCCCTGACAAGGTAAGCTAGTATCCAAACCCTGCCACGATTTCGCCAAGCGTGTTTATATTTAGACGAAATCAGAGCTGCTTGCTGTCCAGGCATTTTGAAACCTGACCAGAAAATAATTTTTAAAAAAAGCTCTGCAGTGAAATCCCGAGAAGATATGTACTGTCCTGAGAGTTCCAGTATAGTTATAATTATTCCGGGACCTCCACACTGTCCCCCACCCCCTTTGCGACTTATTCTCGTAAATAGTTTTACAAATAGAGGACAGTGGGCAGCTCAGTTAAATGTGCAGAATACCGGCCAGTGCTTACACTGTGTCTCGTGAGGATTGGTTGATTGTTTATTATTTAACGCCAAGTCAAGAGCGAAGTTGTTTCTTAGCGCGGGTAGGAGGGGGCAGACTGATGAAGGGTCTTTGGGAGGAAGAGGAAAAGGAAGAGAACTGAGAGTCAAAGAAAGCACCCAGCGACCAGTCCTGCAAACGGGTGCCACGTGCGCTGGACGCAAACCCTCCTACCTCTGTCTCGGTGGCAATAAAAGATCTTCGGTGTTACCGGTCTGCTACGGGCCGGTGATTGTCCAACGGCGAAATTTCGGAATTTATGGCTGGAATTTTACTATTACAGAACTTATTTTGTTTGCAAGACCCTGGCTTAACAATGGTTTAGTAGGAAGGAACAGGAGGGAGGAAGGGAGGGGGAACTGGAGTATAGACAGGGACCACCACCCACCAAAGGGCTAGCCTTGTATAAACGCTTCCCGATAGTACTTGCGTTTTTCTATCGGTTAACCTTTGTTTGTTAACCAGTCTTTCTGTTATTTCGTGCCTTCGGCAACGTTTGTGTTTATGCATCAATGACCAGAAAGCATTTCGTTACAGAAATAAGAAGTGATGATACAACAGAAGAAAGAAAACGATTTTTTGCAAATTTCTTGTAAGAGACACACAGGTGTTTACATGTTTTACTGACCATAGCGTGTTCTTCATGACTATAGTGCTTCTCGATCCCCCAACCCCTTCCCCGCTTTTTTTTTTATATTTAGGCCAGGACCCAATCAGCTTATGACGTCATCAATCTGTTTGCAACAGAATGGCAGGGAGTCTTTCAGTCTGGCGCTGTCCGGTTCAGCCAGTACGAGCCGACGTCGAATAAGCGCTTGACGTCACGCATCAGCATAAGCCTGCGTGTTGCACGACGACTGTTCATATCTTCTTTGCCTACATAAAACTGCCCATATATTTCAGCACTTCAGTGGGCGAACGGGGGCTTGCTGGAACTGTTAGGTATAAAACTACGGGACATACGTGCCCCCTCCCCCATACCTCCCTCCGGAGGGCCGCTGCGCTGTGCTGTCGCTGCCCGTGGTGAAGGCGGCGCCCTCTTCCCGTCGATCGTGCAGTCCTCTCGACTTTACGGAGTTGATCCGGAACGTGCTTACGTGCTCAATCAATTAAAGGACAAAATCGTTCACCATTTGCTCCGGCTGCTTGTTGGCGTCTCCAGCCTGTGGGCGCACTCTCCTCTATCTAAGAAATTAATTTCGTCGCTGTACTCCTGTCACGGGTCTGGCAACACGATACGTCATGTGCGGGATACCTGAGCATGTGCAAACGCCGTTCTCGCGTGACGCAGTGACCTCAGTTCCATGCGAACCGCGCGCAGAAACGAAATGGCTTGGCAAGCTCGTGACGATCTGTCATGATGCTATCGACAGCACAAAATGGCATCGATATCACGAAATGTCATTCACCACAGGAAATGCCGTAGACAGCACGACAGTCTCCAACATTCCTTTACATTTTTCGTGTTTTAAAAAAAAATAAATTTCCATAGTTGGGAATATATATACATGTAAATGTGAGTTGCTCAGCCCTCATAATGTCTACTGGTATCTCTGTCTGTTTTTGCGATTTTATAATGAACTTGAGCCTGGGAGGGAGGTCAAGGGTTGCGTCATATTTAAAATATAGGCTAATGGACTCCGTGGCATGCAGTGATAAAAGTCAGAAATATTGAAAACTTTCCATACAAATATTATGAGGATTAGAACAACTACTTTTAAGTGATAACACTCTTTTGAAGACGACTTTTGCTGTTATTGATAAAACAATTTCAGGAAACGTTATAACGGACTCCTACAGTACCGCGTACCGCAGTTTAAGCCGCTGACAGCAGCTTACCGAAAGTTGATGTGCTTAAAGAGATATCGTTCAGCACAAAAAAGTATTTACGTGTGCTCTCAACTGTTTGCTGCCACTTGAATCTTTCGTAGCACCTCAACTTCATGTAAGGTGTTTTGCTAAAGCGGTGCTATCAGAGATGCTTACATTCCTAGGAGGGTTATACGCCACCCAGACTGGACACCTGACAGCGAAGACGTTTAAGTACAGCATCGGTACACCTGCTGGTCCGTGACCTTCCTGCACTGCTTACTTTTGACTTAACCCTATGTATGTATTGGGGCTTAACGCCGTTTCAGCAACCAGGGCTATATCACGGCGGTACGCAAGAGGTAAAACAGCGGTAAGGAAAAGGAGGGTAAGGGAGAGAGGACGGAGAACGGGTTACTCAGTAAAACCAAAAGGAGGACAAAATGGCACAGAAGTAAGCTTAAATGCGGAAATAAAAGCCGATGGCACATAAAAACTTGAGTATCGCAGAAGGAGGAATTGACCGAAAAAGGGCAGGGAATGAAGGGGTAGAAAAATGATGCAGACGGATACGGCTAAATGTGAGCAAGAAAATAAAATGTGTTGGACGGTGAGGGGTGTTGCACAATGGGTACAGGTGGGCGGAGGTTCGGAACGGAGCAGGAAGGAGTGGGTGAGGTGGGTATGACCCAAACGGAGGCGCGTCAGGGCAATATCATCTCGCCGCAAGGTTCGGCATAGTAAATAGAGTCAGAGAGGGAAGGAAGAATAGAGTGGAGTTTGTGGGAAGACAGTGTGTCCCAGTGGGCTTGCCAAAGAGAGTGGATGTAGGAGGAAATAAAAGGGTGGAGGTCCATAGACGGCACTGGAGAGAGAGGGATGGGGTCTTGAAGAGCCTGCTTAGCAGCCCGATCAACATGCATGTTGCCCGGAATGGCAGCAGGGCCGGGGACCCAGACAAAGACGACATCAACATTTCGAGACCGGAGGAGAGAGAGACGAGCATGAATGTGGACCAGGAAAGGATGGTTAAGGCGGTGAGAGGCAAGCGCACGGAGGGCAGAAAGAGAGTCGGACAGGATCAGAAAATTTTTCTCACCAGAGTGGCGAGCATACGAAAGGGCCAGAAGAATGGCAGAAAGTTCAGCAGAGAAGACAGAACTGTGATCAGCGAGGCGAGCAGTGAGAGGATGAGAGGAGCAAGAGGGGATGGCCGCAGCCGCAACTCGACCAGCGGAAGGGAGTTTAGAGCCGTCGGTGAAGATGCGGCAGAAACCAGGATAGTCAGAGAGGAGTTCGTGGAAATGGTGAAGATAAAGGAGAGCAGAGGTGGAAGACTTGGAGAAGGCGGCAAGGTCAAGACAGAGGTCGAGAGGCGGCAGGGTCCAGGGAGGGTCTGGAAGAGAGGGGAGGGGAGCAGCATGGACAAGAGGGAGAGCAGAGGCAGACAGGTGAGAAAGAAGGCGGAGGGAAAGAGGTCTGGGCTCCTTTGGACGAAGATCGTACAAAGGAGCACGCTCAGGTTGAAAGATGGTGGAATAAGCAGGTTAACCCTAAGAAACGGTCGTTGATTTTAGGTAAGACTTGGCATACAAAACACGCTTCTCCTCGAGTGGTAAAGAAAGGTGTAAATGTAAAGAGAAGATTTTTGCCGAACAGAAGGCAGAGCTGTAAACAAGACTGGAACTGGAAAGAAAGAAAGAGAAAAAAGAGAAAAAGCTTTAGTCTAAATTTCTGCCTGATTAACCACTGGTGGGATTTTGAAAGTAAGTTTACATGAGAATATAACTTTATTTCCCATGATGGCGGAAAGCCATTGGCCATATGCTCCGACCATGTGGGTAGGCAGTTCTTCTAAAGCAGCGGTCGGGGTGACATCTACCTGCTGGCCCACAGCCTTGGTGAATCCCCTTGTAAGGTAATAGAGGATGGTTTTGATTGTTTCATTGTCCTTTTTGGATAGAAAAGTTATACTGTGGTTGATGCCGGATATTTTCATTTACTGATTTTGTAAACCACTGTCGGGCTTTGTAGCCATCGTGATCAACAACGTGGCCTTTACTGAAATGTCTAACATCCTTTAGAGTTTCTACCCTACTGGTACATGGTTATGATCAACAACGTGGCCTTTACTGAAATGTCTAACATCCTTTAGAGTTTCTACCATACTGGTACATAGTTATGATCAACAACGTGGCCTTTACTGAAATGTCTAACATCCTTTAGAGTTTCTACCCTACTGGTACATGGTTATGATCAACAACGTGGCCTTTACTGAAATGTCTAACATCCTTTAGAGTTTCTACCCTACTGGTACATGGTGTGCATCCAAGCTTAGTCATTTCGTTAACTGACAAGTGGAGAAACTTTTCTTGACAAACCGTGTGAACGAACTCTGTTTGGCAACGACCGTGATGGCAACAGTTGTTTCTGAAATGTTCTGAAATATAAGTTTGTTGCACGACACCTCCTGAAGATCTGTTATATGAGTATCAGCAGGGCTTAGTTCATAGGCAGGACTGAGACTGGGGTGGGGATGGTGGATTTGGCGTGTCGGTGTGCTCATGAATGGCCATTAGCACACCGCCACGCGGCAGTTACGTTGGCTACTGCATGATGCAATTTCTTCTCTTTGATTATTTTGCACTTTGTGTGTATCACACGAATGACACGATGGTGTAGTGATATATTTAGTGGCGTTTCAAATCTGATTCCAAATTCATATTGATCTGATGGTTGATAGATGTGCTTTTAGACTGAGTTTGGTAATGATGTTTGAATCTCTATACGTGTTATGATAGTCATGCACTTTGTCGCGAAACCATTGTTGGGCTACTGTGGTGTGCGGGTTGGGACCCAGGGGAAAGGTACTTGAGTTGTTATGGAAGCTTGGTGAATTGTTGGTCAATGACCAGTTGATTGTCCTGTTTCCTCGCAGGGTCACCCAAGCACGTGCCAAGCAGTTTCCCCACTTAAACCAGATTTTCCCCCACGCAATTGCAGTTTGGGTTCCTTAGCTGAAAATTACGTTTAATTTGAACACGAAAATAAAATATAGTTGGGTTGCTTTTACCAATCCTGCGTCTGTCATTTTTATGTCAGCCTGGAGTGTGCCTCCAGACGACTGCGCCTGCGCCAAGCGAACTCAGCCGGCCTCCCCTAGAGCGGGGGGTTTTACCCATAACGTGTCTGCTACGGGAGGGGGGTACAAAAGAAAGAAAGAAAACACTACTAGAGACCAAAAAAAGAACTCTAAGTTTCACAGTAAAAGCGATGCAAATCTCTGCGAGCGAGCGCGAGGGAGGGAAAAGAGGAGGAGCGGAAAGTGAGGCGGGTAGAAGGTAGACAACGTGTTTTACGGATTAGAACAGGCCGTTTACCCGGCCCCCGCCGTCTGTGATAGAGCCGGGAATAGCTTGGGTTACTCTGTGAAGTGCGTCAGAGGGCACGTTATTTCAGGATCACGCAGGTGGTGGGCCAGCGCGTGAGACAGAACACAGCATCGGCGTTTGCCGGCTATGCGTTTTTCCTCCGCAGAAAATATTTCGAAAATAAGTAGCCGCTTGTTTTTAGTGTGTGTGGGGTGGGGGTGGGAGGAGGGATGATGTGGTGGCACGATACATGGTAAAGTAAGAGGTTGGGTGAGTGTTTGTTACTTAACGTCCTGCTGCAAGCTATAGGTTCCTTCCAGGACGGTGTTGCTTAGACAAAGTTTACGTGATGCCACACGTCGGACTGATGTAGCAACACAGGCTTCAGTGCCACTTACTCACATGATACTGACAGAGGCCCAACCAGTCCTAGTACTGTTCCCTATAGTGCCAGGCGTCTGGCAGGGCAGCTACTAGATTGTCAGTTTTTAAGTCTTAGTATGACTCTGCCGGGTTGCGAACCACCGACCTCCGGCCTGGGAAGTGGACGCTTTAACCACTAGACCATCCAGAAGGTCTGGTAAGAGGTCGAACAGCATGACAAGGCAAGTAAGACAGCAACTGGGGGGGGGGGGCAATGGGGGTGAAGGACGTCGATACAGTCTGCGTTGTGTATTTGTGTGTATGCAATCGTGTAAGCGCGTATGCGTGCAATATATGTCGTTTTGTTTCGCCTACTTGTGACAGGCGGATAGTATAGAGGCATCAAATTGCGTGTGCGCACAGACGTTAGTTCCCTCTATCTGTGTGCGTGCGCGAGCTCGCGTGGTGTTCACTCACAACTGATACCTTGCTTAGAGCGGCATGTGTGTCAGGTCCCGTACCTGCTGGGCACTTGGTACAGCCGCAGCCAAACATCCACGTCCTCTTTTCTCTGTCTCCGGAAGCCACAGGGTTAGGTTATAAACAGTCCTCTGACACACATCCATCTTCCACTTGGTTAAGTTTGTCGTACGGCTGTCCCGCCACCTTTTTTTCCGCTAGAAGGAAGGTGGGGGGGAATAAAATAAGGTTCTTGGAAGTACCTCGTCTCCGCCGAGACAATCTTGCACTGATACAGGTCACTGTGTCCGTGGTTTGCACCTGTCTGTGCATACTGCTGGGACGTCTAATCGTATGCACATACTCTGACGCTGCGTGCAGATGTCCACTTACAGACACCGTGGATACATTAGTATTACTAAGAACAACTCACCTCATGCATGCCGTGCATAAACAAGTAGATCTAAAACGCCCCTATCCACCACCACCACCCCCACACACACCCATAGGGTAGTACTAGTACAGCATGCTTCGGATATGTCCAGATGGCGGCGATATGGGGGATGTTACCGGTTCATTGCTGAAAGTCGTCAGCAGCGAAGGCACGACGGGGAAAGGAGTGAAGAGAGTGATAGGGGATGAAGAAGGGGAGGGGAATCAGAAACCCCCACACTGCAGGCCCCATAAACAGTAGTGACACGGTGGGGGGGGGGGCGGTGGTGTGGGGATGTTCAAGACAGGAATGAGACAGCTCCTCTTTCAACAATTTGAGAAGCGACGTTCAGCAACAAAAACCAAAACCCTTGTAGCACGGCTATGTGAGAGAGACGTAAAGTGATGCCAGAAAATTCTTGCCAGCGCAGCCTTTAATCCAGTCCTGAGGTAGGAATCCGCTAACCTACCACGCTGGACGACAATATCTGACCTAGGGCACCGTGAGTGACATACGTAATTCCTAACGTAACACATAACTTTGTCATGTTCCTTCATGTTAATAACAAATCTGAAAGCAGAGTGATTCCTTAAGTAATACTATTTTAATATCTGACCGTGGACTCCCGCTGTTACCAAATTGGTAAAAATCCTCCCGTAACAAAGGACAAACGTCACGATTTATGAACGTAGATTTCTGACGTAACAAGGACTAACGTCACGATTTATGAACGTAGATTTCTGACGTAACAAAGGACTAATGTCACGATTTATGAACGTAACAAAGGACTAACGTCACGATTTATGAACGTAGATTTCTGACGCGCAAAAAAAAAAATTCGAACACACATTCCTGACAAAGAATATGCCAGCAGGGATTTTTAAACAAGATGCAAGCGCACTGATGTAACAGTATTGGAAAGAAAAGAGTGGTGCTGGACCACTGGTATACATCTAGACCTCCCCCATCTCTAGCCACCCATCCCCCTTCCCCGCTCCCCTCCACTTAAAAAAAAGACAAGAACAAGAAAGGGGCCCCAGGAGTTGGGAAGAACCTGACATTTGTTGGCAGCTGCTGGCAGGGCTGTGGAGAATCGATCCAGCGCGATGCTGACTGTGGCGGTAGGACCTTGCCTGGGGCAGTGCGTGCTAAGCGAAAGCATGCCGCTAAATGAGCCGGGAGTGGCCTGCTTAGGGCTAATCTTAGCTGGACGATCTTCGGGGGGACAAACTTTGGAGGCCTGAGCCTTGGGTTTCATAACGCGTGCCCCCGCTTTGCATTAACACGGCAACGACACGTTTTCCATGCACTGCGTGTTACATGGCTATAATAGGCCATGTAAACTATACTCTACCAACTGGAAGCAGAGTGGGCGAACTTACCTGGTCCAAGAACGATCGTACGTGTTGTGGAAACCTACTCGTTCTTCGCCAATCTTTGCTGTTGACCAGCTGTCAAAATAAGTCTATTGACAGAAATCAAAACCTGTTGAGTCTTCTTACTGGGCCAATGAAGCAGGACTTTATGCATAACAGTTCTATACACACTTTTTTCCCTACTGCTAGGCACCGCTAGTCTTGAACTATCTTAAGTTGTTAACGTCTCTCTCTCTCTCTGCTATAAAGCCTAATGTGCAGTTGGCTGCTGGCTGGTCACAACTTGTCTAAATCTAATGTGCTTTCATGCCTTCTTCGGGTTTCTTTCATTTGTGCATCGATACTGCCTCTACATGATTCGCATTATCCTTGAACAGATGTGACGACTTTTTAAAGTTAAAAAAGCAAAGTATCTATACAATTAGGAAATGTAAAATCTCTGACGACGCAGTAGAATTAATGTACTTACTGACTTAGACAAAATGATATGGAATCAGTTTGACCTAAATAATACCTCCTGTAATGGACTGAATGAGGCAACCAAAAAGAAAAAGAATTTCTTTTTTGATTCGACCTCGAACCTATTTCCGCATCGCTGTAAAGATCATTGACGCTTTGTTTACGTACAAACATATTATATGCATGGGCACTTGAACTTCGTTTTCACGTGTAAAAATATTCTTACAGTATACAGGCTGAACGGGCCTTTCATTTATTAGGACCAGTTTTATGGGGAAAAAAAGTAGGTACGAATTACGCTTCTGCAGCTCAGCCCAGGTCATCCTGTCCATACAGTCCACGTCGGGTGAAATCGAAAAGGACCGGCAATGGATGAAATTTCCGATGGCGAAGATTGGCTGTTTGTTTTGGTTTAGTTTTCGTTCGAATCTCCTGCAATGTCTTTGACAACGCTGCGTTCTGTCGTAGGTGAAACGTGGCTCCTCTCGGTCACTGATCTGTGTCAGTTATAGGATACCGGTTCGATGGCATACAGGGTAGTTAACAGCTCGGTCATGTCCTGACGAAACCAAAACTACTACTTGAACTTTCGATTTTGTGCGGATGAGGTAACAGGCTGGGGTGAGACACTTACATATGAAAAACGGAGTTACATTGAATGCCACGAGAATTGACGAACGGGCGCGCCTAGCTTATCCGCGTAGATATCCAGGAAAACAGTCAAACAAAAACTGTAAGGTTACTGTAGCACAAACATCTGCAACGAAGATTTCGCTTCGTTTCTATCGTGATATTTCCTCTCACCAATTCTCCTTAACAAACGAAGTTCCTTGTTCGAATTCATAGTTTGTCAAGTCAGCAACGGAGACAGGGGGGTGGCAATGAAGAGTACCCGGAGAAACGAAACCCCCCTTTTTATTCAAAAGGGTTTGAATCGATCAATTATCGAGAAACTCGGTACAGTGAGTCTTTGCTCAATGTGTGTTCACGTTCTATGCTGAGAAAGCGTTCAGAAGTTCCCAAACATCCGAATTTAGAGTCCAAAGTCAGTAGCGGGTTTGCCCCCCATTGGCGTCGACAACAGTCTGGCACCTGGCGAATTTCCCTTTGTGCAGTTGTGCGCTTCTAGACGCACGCGTGCAGGTCGAAGACACGAAATATTTACGCTGTGTAGTGCGTTCTTACATTGCTGGCGTGAGGACGCGTTTTAACCGAGTAAACATTCTTCAAGATCTCAACACTCTTGTCTGAACCCACCAGTTAAATTAGAGGTTTTGTGTGATGCTTGAAGAACACGTGATCAAGTGCACAGAATATAGCTGTCCGGTGGGCCATAACCACTAGAAATCTTGCCCAGGCATTAAAATCATGAAACATTTGCCCATCGGGGGATTCCCCCCCCCCTTTTGTCTACTACTGGGGGGGGGGGGTAGCGTTAGAGTTGCTTTATCTGATGACCAAATTACCCCACGCATAGCTGGAAGCGTCCCTAACCTAATTAAGAATAAAGATCTCTCCTAAATAAGACAAATTATTCATATTTTTCAAGGAGGCAATTTGGTGTTTCCAGAGTACTTCTATTTTTTTAAAAATTATTCCTAAAAGAGACTGAGATGTTACTGAGACAGTCTGAGACACAAAGTACAAAATATACAGATCTCACGCCCACCTACCCCATCCCAAACACAAGCACCCATCCTTTTCCAACTACTGCGTGCGGTTTAGATAGTATAATGTTCTTTGCCTGCTCCCCCAAAATTCTCGACCTCAAACAGTTGCAACAATGTGTAAATATGTCCGTGTCCGTGTGTGCGTGCGTGCGAGAGTGTGCATTTGCGACAGGAAGGAATAGAGACAGGGCGTGAAGTGAGACTACGCTTGCAGCACATACAACGTGTGCGCATGCAAATATCGTGCATTAGGAAAGTACATTGTAAAAGCTATGACAAAGCTATGACAAGGCCGTGACACACCGACAGTTTCACACGCAGCCTACACTAGCTGATCTGTATTTCAAGCAGGTGCGAGTCCCGTCCGCCCTGCAGTCAGCGGTCACCTACACCACGCGGGGACATCTAGCCACTCTAGACTATCTCGCTCTGAGGGAACGCCCGTCTTGCCGGCGCCTGGAGAGATGGCGTTTGCTGTTAGCAGCGCCCTCTAGGTAACTGTTCCAGTTGCGCATGCGGCACGCAACGCTGAGCTGCACTCTCTCACTTGCGTGCTTGCATTTAATTAACCTTAGGGTATGTCAGACGCACACAAAATCCCAGCCGTCTCTTTGAAATAGCCTACGGGGCTGTCGGTTCTCTCGGGCTCTGACATGCGAGTGTCAGCTAGGTCAAGCCCACCTCGTTGACAGTAAAGTTACGGTTAATCTCCAATTTTATTTACGTTTTAACAGAAACATTTGCAAAACAGCGGAGTCTGGTGTGAGGTTAAAGAGAGAGAGGGTGCCGTCGATATCCTTGCTGATATTACGAATGTATGAAGAAAATATTACCATTTTCGCTCTGTTTGACGAGGTGACCACGGACAGTCCAAACACAACTGCGTGCATATTTGTAAATATTTTTCTAGTATAGCCAAAATGCTTCAATGTTTTGATGGTGGTGCAGCCATTGCCATGCTTTTTCGATCAAACGAGTATGAGTACGCGTTGTATACGTGTATAAGATTATAAGCATATTTGTGTGCTTGCGTATCTGTAAATGCATGTGGGTACGACCTCCACTGGTGCCCTTGCTGGTCGTCAACACAGATGTTATAGTAAGATAGCCTGCGCTTGAACGCATCAACACCAGCACTGCGCCAACACCACATGTTTGTGCTGCACGTGTTGTCTTCTCTTGGTTTCTTCTCACGTGTCCATGCATACCAACGCGCCACTCGACTCTGAAAATGGCGACATTAACTTTTGCCAGAAAATTCCTGACTGGCTAGTCTGGGTTTTCAGCTTTGGCCTTCATGAGGTATGGGGCGGAAAGGGGGATGGGGAGGAACTACGAGCAGAAGAAAGATGAGAATCGCGTGGAATCGCGTGGAATCGCGTCCAGTGACCTCTCAGGCGAACAGGGAAATCGAAAAGCCATAGGTGTAGCGGTAGGAAAACTTAACCGACGCTGTGGGTAACCCCTCTCTCACACTGACTGCTTCGTGTACAAATCGTGCTAACTAACCCAGCCGCCTGGCCGAGGACTTCTTCCCATTCGTCAAAAGGTTTTCCCTACAGTTCTTCCTTTAATTCCGTCCGTTCAGGGGTGTCCCGTAGCATATCAGTAACGTGCGCTTGCCACCGACACAAGAGCGTGGGTTCGAATCCCGTATAATTCCTCTGCATGAAACACCTGTTTACAGGGCTGGGCGTTTGGGCTTTCTCCAGGTGTTCCGCCTTCTTCCCGCGTTCTTCTTCCGTACGTTCGCCAAACTAAGACAGGTTAAGAAAGGCCACTGACGCCGTTGTAATGACTGGCAAATGAAGAGAAAAGCACTCATACAATTCCGCCTTGATTCTTACACAGTGGCAACTGTTTATAATTACCTACCCTTCTAAGCACTGTCCAGCTGTTTTTAAACCCAGATTTGCGCTGTTTACACCTGTTGACTCGGCTAGTAGAAAAGTAGTCAACCCGTCTGCCATAGAACGCCAGTGTGCCTTGGTTGTGTCAAAACGGGATCAAAATTCTGCCCAGACTCACAGCTTTCGCCGCATCCTCGCTAAGGAGAAGTAAGAGAGGGGGAAAAAATCTCATGAAGAAAATCCCACAACATCCCGTCCTCTTCAAACAGTTGGATTGGATCTTTACAGCCTGTTCCTTCAGTTTAAATAATCCAACCGTTCGCTACCACCATTACCCCGCAGCCTCAAAACTTCGATCGATCGAATCATTGCATCGGTCGTTTCATTTGCCAGCCGGTTGATCAGTCAGATTATCGGCCGTTAGTCTGTAAGTTTGTCATGCTGTCTGTCCGCCGTCCGTTAGTCTGTCAGTTTGTCATGCTGTCTGTCCGCCGGCCGTGCACGTGTATCGCTTTGCCCTGCTATGCCCTGCTGTTTGCGCAAGCAGTTCAGTGAAGGCATTGGTGCTGCAGAAGACAGACCTAACTGACACTCAATAAAGCGGCTGGACGAAGTCGAATGAAAGCAGTCTTCTGAAAATAGTCCAGCCATTTGCAAGACAACATAATTTGATGTTTTTAATCGGATCTAGTATTCTTGACAGACATTTTTACTGAAATCTCGCGAACGAGAAGCTTGTTGCAAAGAAAGTCTTGATCGAAATTTGGTGAAGTCTTTCATGCATGCGGTTGGATTAGTTCTTCACGACTTGGTTAAGCAGGGTAAATGCCGCATTATGCCTCAGCCTGTTGCAGACTGTTCAACTAAGTCGAAATAAAAACAATAATAAATAACTCATCCAATAGTGCCCATCAAAATTACATCCGATTTGCATCGACCGATTTCCTCGAAAAAAATCTCCTCAGGTGAAATGTCAGAGCGTAAACGCTAATTCTGCGAATGTCTCCAACGAAGACTGCGGACTGTGGTAAGAAGCACACAAGGGAATGTCAGCGGTGGACAAAATCCAAAACCGCCATTGCTTCTAGACAGTCTACTGACTACAACGTTCATACAACTGGCGCTTTCACTTTAGGATGTCTTCCAATTTCTCCTTCGCTGTCGATGCTCGCGCTGGACCGAGTTCGCGGATGACCGTAATCACACAAGCGTGGTGCACCTCGCTGCAGAATCGACGTAAGAACGGCTGCGGTTCGTCAGAGCTTCATCTTCATCTCGCAGACAGACCGGATCGATTCACACATCACCGGGGGATCTTTTTTGCTCAAGATTTTCTGCCATTCGTCAACCCAAGACTGTAGCAAGCCGAGCTGTATAATTTCCCACCTAAGGGGGAAAAGTTCCATGTGGAGGGTCAAAGATGGGGGAAACTTGCACTTTTGAAACCAGTCGGTTGTACGGGATTAACGGTACTCCTGGCTAATACTAACCGTTTCGGCAGAGACTTGAAACGAGAAAATGAAAGTCAGTCTATCCACCCTGTTCTCATACGGCTCGGGTGTTTCTAGTTCTCTCCATTGGCACCCAGCGCAGATGTCGCCGTAGTTAGTCAGTATTCAGTAGATGCGAATCGGATGCGGAGATAGGGACACGGATCAGCTGTGACTGTAGCTCATTACAGAACGCCGCAGCTCGATCGTTACAAAGCGCCGTTGCTCGCTACGAGGACAGCTGAGCTAGATGCCTATGGATAGGAATAGAAACAGCTGAACCGTGTGAAAACTGGGTGGTCTATCTGGATTCAGGCTCTAAACCCTGGAGAAGCTATTACAAAATGTGGAAACCCGAGAAAAAAGTCAAGAAACGCGGAGGAAACCTCCCCACGTGACCACGCAACAAACTGAACAGCAGCTATATAGCCTCCGCAGAAACAGAACTTCCCCACCAAGCGTATGGTCAAAAAGGGCGGGTGGGGGGAACTTTTTTTTAAATACGGCCGATTGTCTTTCTGCTGGGTTCACACTGTTCGGCCATGCCAAAGACAGATGTAAACCTAGTCCGAACATCTTCAATAAAAATGAGTTACATTTGTCAAAACTCCTATATAAGATCTGTTGTGCAGACACTTAAACTGTAATCATTGAGAATGCTCGTGGGGAAAAATCTCTATCCAAACTGGATGTTGTAAACGGTTCAAATAACTTCACAATACTGTTTCATCCGACGTTCTCGAATCGTTTCAGCCTGGTTTTCAGAACCCCGCAGGAAACTCTACATCACACAGGAGTCGCAGCTGTTTTTTTAAAAAAATATTTAAATCTCTTCGTGCAAATATGATGACAGAACGTACAGGGCCTGATTGGTAAGCAACACCTTGCGTGTTTTTTTAAAACTCTTTTCGTTTACCCTTCTCTGCGAAGAGCCCCAGTGGAAGTTAACTTGGATAGTGACGTCAGAGACATTGCATTCCTTAGGGTATCTGACGTCACGATCTTGTTCGCTCGCGACGCTTGTGTAGGGGCAGCGCGTATATGTTATGTCACAGCTCTACTGTTTTTCTCCTTCATCACTAGTCGCAAGGACAACTGGATATCGACACGATCTTTGACGTCACAGTCTTGCCCTCCTCACGCCTCCAGGCAATGGCCGTCTGCGGTCCTACCTTTCGGCTCTCGAATCGATAACGCGTCACCACGATACCCACGACCTTTCGCCTTGAACAATCAACAACCTGGTGGCGTGTTTTAAAAAAAATGAAGCGCCATCGATCTGTCTATTTTGAGCGTCGACAGGGATCCGAAATAAAGTATGTGCGCACGCCGTTATTTAATTATTCCAACTACCCCCTCCCCCACCACCTTCAGCATTTCTTTCTCCAGGCCGTCGATCACTGGCACAGAAAGGTTTCGCCACTGAAACCTTTCTTCTCCCCTGCTTTACTTCGGATGTTCTAAATGCTGTGACGTAAACGCCGGGGATTTTCGTCAATAAGAAAGAGATACCCCTTTTTTTTATTTCTAGGACATTTCTGCGACTCACACACGAATCTGGGAAACTGACGTGACCCCGATATCGAAGTTAAAAGAAGACCCTATCTGTCTTGATACAATCGTGTCGCTTTGACTACCTGCCATATCTCTAACACCACGGATCAGTCAACCAGTGTAGGTCTACAGCTGCGACAGTGAAGCTGACGCTGCCTGTCTGCGGAAACACCGAACAGAACCCGAATATAGTGTGGCTAGATAGACACCCCTCCCCCTCCAACACAATACAGGGTAGCCAGTAACTGCGTGTCCTAATTGCAGCACTTACAAGGACCCAGTTTCTACATAAAAGATGATAATTAGGGCGCATGGGCAGTCTTTAACATCAGACTGTAGGAAACGTGAATAATGAAACAGGAGTTAATCTGTAATGTTTCGTAAACAGGCTTTTAGATACGTTAGCTAGCCAAGGCCGAGTTGCACAACGGTCGCAAGGTCCGATCACCTATGTATTTTGCTTGCTCTTTTATGCATGGAGAGGGGGTACTAAGGCGTATGCAGCCACCTCTATAACAGAAGTCTCGTTAGTCACGCAGCTGTGATGATTGTAGAGGACGACTGCCGGTGTGTTGTATAAATAAATAAATGTCTGTGTTTTAAGACATTTACTGTAACTATAATCGGCGATTTTTTTCGGCACAATGGACGTGTACTGCAGGGTACCCAGAATGGCCTGCACATCACCCTTCGTGTCCCCTTTGCATATATAGGAATGCCGGTACCCCCGTTCACCCAGTGAAAAATCACTGTCATTAGTATGTATGGAACAGAGATCGACGAACGTTCCCTTCCCGCAACGCTTCGACCTTTAGTCCTAAGCGACGCTGATATATTATTGTGATGACGATAATAGGATGCTGTCTGGTGTGTGGTGCGACATGAGAGCGACGCTGATATATTATTGTGATGACGATAATAGGATGCTGTCTGGTGTGTGGTGCGACATGAGAGTGACGCTGATATATTATTGTGATGACGATAATAGGATGCTGTCTGGTGTGTGGTGCGAGATGAGAGTGACGCTGTGGCGTCTGGTGTGACATGAGAATAACCCTGGCGTTTTGTGAGAGAATGATGCTGTATGACGTTATCCATCATATGGTGTTACATGAGAATGACGATGCATGCGTGAGGCGTAACATAAGAATGACCCTGTCTGGCATGTGGTGTGACAGGAGGATGACTCGGTGTGGTGTGACACAAGAATGGCGAAGTCTAGCGTGGTGACATAATGCATACACGCAGTATAAATGTCTACTGTGTGGTGTGACATGAATGACTGCATGACGCGGGGCAAGACGTGAGAATGGCGTTGTATGCCATACGATGACATGAAAACAAGGTGTGTGAATTATGGTGGCATATGAGAGTGGTGTGAATAGTGGCAGTGGCGCGTGTTTATAAATACACCTGGATGAATATCCTCCGAGTGCAGTATTAGCAGGTATAGTGAAAGGCTTCTATATAAAGAGGTCGACTATAGCTCTCACGTCATACCTAACACTATGGCTTGCATTCTTATCATTTAGTGAAACTCGTTTCTGGCTGCGCGGATGTACACCAGAATGTGATGTTGCCTTTCACCAACACACCAGCTAGAGAATTCTGATAAACGGTGTGCCAAAATCAAAGGAATGGATAGATATTATACATTCTTGGCCCTCTCAATCTCCAATTTTATATAAGAAATAAATTGTCATCAGTCACTACTTTTAATTTATATATAATACTTAATGCAACAGATTCTATATGATATTTGCTACATTTTCGTTTGGATTGGACCAGAGATCGATCCATTAACCGCACTAGCTAATCGAGCAGCGCGCACACTGACGATATCGGGAGTTTCTTTTAGTTTTGCTGCAAGCAACGCACAACGATGTCGATCCGTCCAGTCTAGCTATATATTTCACTTATGAGGACTCAGAAAATCCATACCAGTCTGAAGGTTTAAGCTTGCAATGGGAATTATGAAGAATTTGCTTTTAAGTTTTGCTCGCTCAACTACAGAACTTTAGAACATTATTACCACTCTTAGGGTTTCCTGTAGGTGAAGGTCACATGATCCGGAATGAAAGCCGTCAAACCATGTGACTTTTTTGACCAATGAACATCCTTGTTTAGTGTCGAGGCGATCGAGTTCTTCGATAAACCTGTATCAACCTTCACCGGGGTACTGTACTCCACTCGACATGCCAAATAAGCCGAAAAAAGAAAAGGTGAGTTGCACTGCTTTAATTTTTTCACTTGATCATACTTTGAAGTTTACATGTTTGTGGTTTTTTTGGTTACAAATGAATAAATAGGCAGCGTTGTATATTGTGGACGCTAATTTCTATTTTGAAGAGCGAGCCAGCCGTCATGCAAAGAATGTTTCTGCAGTATGAAAGATCGATTTTTAAATTTCTTTCAGACGACAGCGAAGACGACAGGAAGTGCAAAAACGACGGGCAAAGAAAGCACAGAAAATGCGGATAATGAGGTAAGTGTCGCTTTGCCAGCTTCGCTTCTCTGTAAGCAGCCATGTTGACATCGATATATCCAAGATGGCGGTAGAAAGTATTGTATATGTGTGTATATGTATGTACATTTTTGTTGCTAGAGATTATCATGGCTGTTGCTATTCAGATAGACGAAACACGATAGAAATCATATACAATGGAAGTAAATTAATTTTCATAATACCTTATTTCAATCATATAAGAAAGTTGCTTGAAAGTAATTCAGCTTGGCGTTGCAATACTCAAAAATTGTCGTCAAGCGATGCTTCCGTTGTTACTGACGGCAAATCAAATGCACATATTTGTTTACCAGGCAGCGAAACGGAAGACCTCTCAACCCCCAAATGCAGAAACCCACCCCCCACCTACATCAATTTCAAAGCTCAAGTATCAGGGTCCACCTCATATAAAGAAAGACAAGCGCCAGAATTCATCAAGGTTCAATGTTTCCAAGAACAGAGAGCTTCAGAAACTGCCCCTGCTCAAAGGTATGGCATACAGGTTTGCTTGGCATCTCGGTGCTTTAAGAAATACTAAATTGGTAGCTTAATGGCTTGAGTATTTTCTCCCAGAGGCAAATTGGACTTGGAGAGTTTGTATATAATCTGCTCATAAGCTTCTCTGTTTTAAAATTGAATAGATTTTTCGTTTAAAATGTTTGAAAAAACAGGTTTTCTGCCAGAAACTATTAGTTTTTCACAATGCTGATTAATAATGTAAGTTGGCTGTTTCTGTGGCAGGACCTCTTTATCAGTTAGTGCACCAATTTATTTACTTGTTAATATGCATGATTATAATTTATAATAATAATGATAATAATATGCTTAGTAATATTAAATAACAAGATGATGTCATGATGGCGATTTTCTATTCATTTGGTTTTGTTTGTTTACAGATGCAACACCGGCAGAAAGAGAAGAGCTTTTTATTCAAAAAATTCGACAGTGTACAGTGTTGTTTGACTTTGTACAAGACCCTTTGAGTGATCTAAAATGGAAAGAAGTAAAGCGTGCTGCTTTGAATGAGATGGTTGAGTATGTCACACAAAATCGGGGAGTCATTACAGAAGCTATCTACCCAGAAGTGATTCAGATGGTGAGTTACTTTTCTTTTGGGAGGGGTCACACAGCTAGTGATAGTTTCATATTCAAGTCTGGTTTTGTGGAATGCACACAAGAATAAGCCTAAATCTGCTGCCTAATCAATAGCTTTGAAATGTACAGTGATTTTATCACCACTGTATTTTATGTTAATATAACCTTAATATGGGAGGAAGAGGTTATACTTGCAAAAGTATACCCTATGCACTGATGACCCTCTGTTTAAAGTGACCCAGCTTACCCTTCTTGTGGGTTTTTTTCCCCCCTGCAACTTTATGATATATAATATACTTTGAGTTAACTCTTACACTTACAGTGCTTCATTATGCTAGCCACCTAGTTTTGGTTTTTGTGTCAGCCATATACAGCTTTAGTGTTAAAGTACCAATTTTTATTAGCTATGCATGATCATGGTGATGTCTTTTGGAACCTGGTTAAATCCTTTTCCTTGTTTCGTTTTGATTTTATAGAAGCAGCTGTTCGAAGTGTTTTATTTGTATGTGCATATAATGAAATAGTCTCACTAGCATGTGCAGAAAAGTTTCACATGGTGATTGCAATTGCAGTATGAACTTTTCGTCTAGACAAAAGCAGGCTTCTAGATTTTCCTGCACTGTAACAGGCCATAGGCTGCTCCACATCACTTTCCTTTTTTGTTTTACTAAGACATTTCAAAATTTTGAAGGATAAGATAGTCATCATGGGTCAGCATGTATTGACTTTCATAGTGGTAACGTGCTTTGTGTCATCAGGATTGTGTCCAGTACATTTCAACTTTATTTTCTGTCAGAATGTGCATATGGCACTTGCCAGGGTGAATATTGGTGGGGATGTGTGTGTGTCCGTGCGAGTGGTGTGGGCGGGACATTTTTTTCCATTTGCTAAGGCATCCTTTCTACCACACTCCTCCCAGACCGACCCCATGGCCAAATCAAACCTAAAACTTAACTGGCAATCTAGTAGCTGCCCTGCTAGACACCTGACACTATAAGGAACAGTACTAGGACTATTTGGCCTAGTGTCAGTATAATGTGACCGGGTGGGACTGAAGTCTGTGTTGCAACAGCAGTCCCACTGTGGCAGCATGTTAACTTGCTTAAACAACAATTTCCTGATATGTGCCTAGTTTGTGGCAGGCTGTTATTAAGTGACAACCCCCTACCCCTACCCTTTTTGTTAGCCTCTCCATTTCAACCCCTTGGTTGCTTACATAACAGTGTAAACAACCCCCCCCCCCAATAAAACTAGTCTTAAAAAGTAAATAAGAGGAAATGCTTTTTTCTTTGGTGGTGATGGAAGATTTTTCAGAAAATGGAAATTGGGCTGTATATAGACTTTGTCTGTAGTGCTGTTTAGAGATTTAGGCTAAACAATTGGACAAAAAATGTTCCACTTGTACTTATGGGAATTAGGATATTTAAAAAATAATGGTTTTTGAAAGTAGGTTTTCCTGTACATAATACAGCTGTATGCAAAAGTCTGGCATCCATCTGCCAGTATTAAACAGTAGTAAATCAGTAGATGCAAGGCATTAGGAGGGTGAAGATAACAGGTTTTGGGTTTTCAGATATGTCTATTTGTGCTTTGGCAAGACTGGCATTTAATTTCTCTTGTATTAGTTTTAAAAGAAGCTTAGAACATTTCTACTGTAGTGCCAGTTATATTATTACTGTTAAATATGAGAGTAACAGTGCCTGCCACCTGATCTTAATAAAACTATGCCTGATGCCAGGTGTTAACTATTTGAATGTGAATATTTGGTTAAGTTGGTACACAAATTTGAGTAGTACATTTATTGAAATGGAAGCATGTGATGTGCATACTATTGTGTTATTGATTATAAGCATTTCAACTTCCAGTTCCATTTAGTTTTAACTTCTGTCTCTGCAAACCAGGCACCAGGATCATGCAATCCCACCAAAATACATGTTGCAGTTAAATATTGAAATTTTCACTACTGGCATTTTGTCATTAATTGGCTGAATATGAATTCAGATCAAATATTTGATGTGGCTTTAGATTTGGCTTTCCTTGCCATCCACTAACAGCTGTATCCATGTTTAAGGCAAGTGGAGGATTTATAAGCAGACTTCTATTCAGCCAATTAAAACAAAAATTGCTGTTAATTATAATATTGACATTACTAATGGTACACAGTGAGCACACTGGACTGAACCCTTTAGTCCTTGTACATTATACTTGAGAGGAATTTAGGAGCGCACTAGAAGTACAGTTTATTTGCTTATATTGTAAACCACATTTGTATTATGACAAAGAATTTGAACTCTAATATTAGCAATTTAAACTGTTGTTAACGGTTGACAGTGGTTTTCTTACTCAGCAGCAGCAGTAATATTTGTGCACAAGAAAGAAATGGTCTGGCCCATCATTTTGTTTCAGTGTGAACTCCATGTTACTTGTTAACTACATAGAGCCAAAAGTTCCAAAAACTGTGGAAAATTAACTAGATTGGAATACACAATCACGGGACTATTACTAAAACTGTATTACATTCAGGAATCTGAAAGGATGCAGATATTTCTCGACCTGTGCATCCGGCCACCTTTTTTAAAATCATTAACAGTCACCACATTTTTAACAAACTCTCAGACATTTGAAACTGAGAGTTCCAGGTACTTTTTTTTTAATATTAAGGTTGTTGGAAGTCCTGTAGTATAAAATATTAAAGTGACAGATCTGTGAGTGTTTTGCATCTTGCAGGGATCTTTCACTAGTTTAAAAATGGATATAAGATATTTTGCTTTTTGAGTTCAGTTGCACGAGTAATAATATTTCAAGTTAATGATAAGTCTGCAGAAAGGTGTACACTTTTCTTTTCCAGTATGCTTGCAATCTGTTTCGAACATTACCACCTTCCTCAAATCCCAGTGGTGCTGAGTTTGACCCTGAAGAGGATGAGCCCACACTGGAGGCTGCCTGGCCACATCTACAGGTTTGTATCATAACCAGATGTCCTGTAGGGGTAGAGCTATGCACCTGATGCAAAGAAAGGACCTTTAAGTTATCTGCCAGTCTGGAACTTTTGAAGGTTTGTGCCTGCTTAAACTGTAGAGGTCCTCACATTTTGTCTATAACTACCTTGAGGTCTTTTACCTGTTGTGTACCTAGGGGTTCTCCATTTCTGGTTCATTTGTCTCTGTAATATGCATGTGTATTTTGCAACTACAGGGTCCTCACTTTTCATCCCTATCTTGTCTCAAGGGCATCTATTTATCTGGTCCATTGATACAGCCCCTGAACATAATGGGATACTGACTGTAAATTTCTAAGTATATATTTTTTTTAATGAACCTTGCTTTAGTGAAGTGCACTTTGCTGTACTAATAGGAGCTGTGCGGGTGTGTGCACTCTCATACATAGATGCACTAGGGTTGTATTGGAGACAGGGACATGGCCACAATAATTTTACAGTCTGCTTTATAAAGGATATGGTTCTTCTTGGGCTATTGGAGAAGTTTGTAAACAACCAAAACAAGTTTTGTTTGGTTTTTAGAAAACCGGGCTTTGCCCAGATTTGACCTTTATCATAAGAATGATTAGTTCTTCGCATACATGCATTTTTCTTAGCAGTTTATAAAATACCATAAAGTTTATTCCAGGGTTGTAAAACCTGCCTTTTTATAATAAAGTAAACATGACATTTTACTAAAGAAGTAGTTTCAGCATGAGGTAAAGCTAATAGGGGAACTGGATGGTCAAGTGGTTAGAGTGCTGGCCTCGGATACCACACTTCCCTCCAGCTGACCCAGCTGCAAATGGGTACCTGATCCATAGATCAGGGATGGTCAGGCAGAAAGACAAAGGAGATGGGCACTGCCCTTTTGATGGTGGCCCACAGAAAAGTGGGGGTCTTGTACACCCCATCACCTCCACAACCTAAAACAAGTCACAGGACAACCTTTAGCTTACCTGTTTCTCTTCCCTGCTTTTTCTGTATGTATTTATGTTAACTCTAAAGTTTGTTTTTTTTTTCAGTTGGTGTACGAGTTCTTTCTGAGATTCCTAGAGTCTCCAGATTTCCAGCCCAACACTGCTAAAAGATACATTGACCAAAAGTTTGTTTTACAGGTAAGTGGCACCACAGCTGCTAATTGTTTATTGGTAGCTCTGCTTAAAATGCAGGCTCTAGAGACCCTTTGACATCCATCCACTCCTTAAAATCAGAGCCTCCCTTTGCTTTCTTTTGTGCCATTTCCTCCACTGACCTTTGAAAAGAGGATTGGGGAGGCAGGGGTAGAGACCATACACGCATGCATGATGCATGGCGTCAAATTTCAAACCTGAACTAGTCATAGCAATGTATTGCTAATCGTTTTCCAGTGCCTTATTACCTGTATGAAGTCCATATGTGCATGTGATAGTATTGAAAGTAAAAGGATAAGGAGAGTTAAGCAGTTTTTTTTCTTCTTTTTTTTAAGGCTGTAGGGAAGATGCCTTGTGTAAATAATGTCTGTATTTTTATAACCAGTTTTGCCTGCGTGCATGTGTGTGTGTGTGTGCTTGTGTGTGTTATGGGTGTTCTGCCTGTTTGATCATTCCAGCTGCTTGACCTGTTTGATAGTGAAGATCCCAGAGAGAGAGACTTCTTGAAGACAATATTGCATAGGATATATGGAAAATTTCTTGGCCTACGTGCTTTCATCCGCAAACACATAAACAATATTTTCTACAGGTAATGTGCAAGCAATGTTGTATATCCAAAAGGGAAAAGGGTGCAGATAGGTTACAGTGGCCATTCAAAAAAATGTTTATTCTGATTCATTTATGATAAGCAGTCTTACCTCTTTGGAACATTTTAGAAATTGGTCACATTCTGATTTTTAATATGATTGTGTTGCAAATGGTAGTGAAGGAGTCTTCAGTTCGTTTTGTAAAATAGTGGGAATCGGATTTGTCATGATCATAGTAAGGATTTTGAAAAGTTTTATAATAGTGCTTTAGTAGCACAGCTATAGATTGCATACTTGAAGGTACTGGGACACAATGGATGTCACAGCAAAAGCACACTGCAATCCTTTTACCACCCCCCCCCCCCCCCCCCCAACCCCCATGTATTTATTGCAGCTGTGATTAATTTCTCAACTACTAGCCTTTGGTGATTCACTCGTCACCCAGATGTTAGTGTAACTGTG
Source organism: Lanistes nyassanus (assembly GCA_004794575.1). Lineage (NCBI taxonomy): Eukaryota > Metazoa > Mollusca > Gastropoda > Architaenioglossa > Ampullariidae > Lanistes > Lanistes nyassanus. The sequence continues at coordinate 65,497 of SMGT01007357.1, forward strand.
TCTACTGTGGTTAAAAGCATGTGAATCTGCGTTTCCATGCTCTAGCAGCCACCTCTGCAGAACAAGATAACAGTGAGATTTGAGTCATGATGCCAGCCAGAGGAAAGGCAGTAGTATCTCATCTGCCGATCCTCAGGATGTCACATGCGGGCTGGGAGATTTCGCCCAGCTGTGTAGCAGATGTGGGAAAAAGTGTTTGATTTGTAGATTCTGCTCGTGCGTTTTCTTGATATTATAAGAGTTCACCAAAAATGGATTTATGACAGCATCTTGTAAAACAGCAATAGATGGCTGTTGCATGTACTTGCTGATTTGTGCCGAGTACCTTTAAGGCAGGTTCTTAAAATTTTTGGATTGTATTGAAGATTTGCAGAGTTACATTCAGCATGAACATTTTGAGTTTTATTTACATGTTATTCCGAACGTTTTTCAGCTTTATTTATGAAACAGAACATCACAATGGCATAGCAGAGTTGTTGGAGATCTTGGGAAGGTATGTCATGTTTTTAAAAATTTGCCTATTTATTGGTTCAGCATCATTAATCTGACCTACTTCAGTTATTCCATCAATCCATCTTATGCATGATTGAGTTCTATCACTTCCCACATTGAGGTTGTAGAAAGTGTAAGAAGGTACGGTGATGGCAGTGATCAGAGGAGGGGAAGGAAAGAGCAGCTGCACATCTGTTTAGTTCTTCATGAACATCTGCAGAAAGATGACAGGGAACTGGTGCTGCATGTCTGGGTTGGTTGCAGTATAATCAATGGCTTTGCCCTGCCGCTGAAGGAGGAACACAAAATTTTCTTGCTGAGGGTCTTGCTACCCCTTCACAAAGTGAAGTCTCTTAGTGTCTACCACCCACAGCTAGCCTACTGTGTCGTGCAGTTTCTTGAAAAGGATCCCAGTCTCACAGAACAGGTGAGTGGAGAAGGCTGCATGATAAAAGATTCATGCCTTTTAGTTTGTTGGTAAATCTAGGAGGGTTCTGAGAAAACGTTCCTGGGCAGTGTGTCATTTAGAAAAAAACATTTTTGCAGATTGTAAAGTGTAGATCTGAAGATAGGAAACCTTATGTGTAGAGGTGTAGGCCATGGCATAGCTGTAGTGTCAACTTCTCATTGACACAGAGGGTCATGGATTCAGAACCTGTGTCTAGCACATGTACATTTAACGTTTCTGTATGTGAGCCCCACTTACAGGGCTGGTGATCCTTCATCCTTGTTAGCCAGTTTGAAATTTTCTGTTTTGGCGAGTTCAGGAGACAGACTCTCATGTCTCTCTTGCATTTTTTTCGCTTGAAGGAAAGCTCTGGCTTGGATTCAGGGGGAATTGGTACAGTAATGTCATAGGAGGGTGGGGGTGTGAGAGCTGTACCAGACATTTGGTCCTCAGTTTAATGCTCTCAGTGTGCCTAACACCTGGTGTCGGGAGGCTGGTAACTCTGCATTAATAACCAATTACACATCGTCATAAAAACCCAGCAGCTTACTCATGGTTCTTTTTCCTTCCCAGGTTATTATGGGACTTTTGAAATTCTGGCCAAAAGTGCACAGTCCTAAAGAGGTAAGTGGAATACCTAGTCATGTCCTGTTTGTCTTCAGGGAACATCCTTTATGATAGTTGTCTGCTGAACAGATAGAATCTTAGCATAGGCGACATTCAAAGAATCTGCTTGATTTAGACACAGAGTTGAATTTTTTTACTTGATCAAGTGGTCACCTTGATTATCTGAGGTTTGAATTAGATTTGGAACTTTAAGCAAGAGGAACCTACCTTTTAATGAGCAATACAAATACTCAACAAAAATTCTAAAAGAAACAGTGCAAGTCATAGGAACAATTTGCATGCAAAACCATTTCAATATATCTCCATTTTTTGTTACTATGCTGAATACAAATGTATTCATATTTGTGACTGTGTAAACTGGCAATGACTGACTTATAGCACTGACTCCAAGATATCACAGGATCACTGACACCCCTGATGAGATAGCCTTCATTACTGACTCGATTTAAAACAATAAATAGCAACAGGGCTGCATAGCATTCTCTGTCCCTCTTATGTGACATGGTGTAGCAGTTTAGCAGATTCTTATTTCTTTCTTTATTATCACTAGCCAGAAGTATGCACCCTTAAGCAGTGATTTCCCCCGTGGCTCAGTTAAGAGTCCCCTTCCACCTTTCCCCATTCTGATATCAAAAGGAAGGTGGAAGTCATCTCAGTGGTAAAAATCAAAACAGCTGCACAGTGTTACATTATACAGTGAGGCTATGGTAAATTCAAAGAACACTGTTAATTTTAGTTTGTTACCATAATTTTGTTCTTCTTCAGGTTATGTTTTTAAATGAACTTGAAGAAATCTTAGATGTAATAGAACCAGCAGAATTTACCAAAGTCATGGTGCCACTCTTCAAGCAGTTGGCAAAGTGCGTCTCAAGTCCTCATTTTCAGGTGAACACATTTCTGCTCTTCCTGTATCTGTAGTTTGCAACTTCGTGCAATAGTGAGCTTTCAAGTTAAGTTGTTGCCTATGTACAGGATAATAATAATCTGTAATATTAATAAGTTTAATTTTAAAAAAGGTAAATTTTGATCGAAGACCATCAGGAAATATGACCTCTATCTTGTTACAGTCATCAAGCCTAATTATTTTTTTTAATTATTTTCATTATTTTAATTATTATTACTGTTCACTAAGATTTTTTCGAAGCCAATTCTTACAGTGCTTTTGTCATTAGATTTAAAGCTCTGTGACCATTAAGAAATTTCAGATCTTGTTTTTGTATTGTGTGTTCACATAAATGTTTTAGAAAAATGTGTAAGCATGTGGCTGAAATGCTGCGATTTCAGGTGGCAGAGCGAGCTCTCTACTACTGGAATAATGAATACATTCTCAGTCTCATCAGTGACAATGTAGGCACCATCCTGCCTATCATGTTTCCAGCTCTCTATAAGACTAAGCAGCATTGGAATAAGTAAGCGGACCTGTGTAGGGCCAGCCCGTGGTCTCTGGCTGCTTGCATGTGCTTTGACACATCCCTACTTGTTCTGTTTATTTATTTATTTTTGTTCCACAGATGATTGTTGCTCACTCTTTTTTGTTATGGCATGTGTTTGAAGCAAGTTGCTGTTGATTTTCGGTGCTGTGCGTTGTACCCACCCTGATCCTTCCTACATGCCATCATGCATGGATGGGACTGTTGTGTAGTAGGCATGGCCAGAGTAGCAGAAATCCCAGCACTTATTTTCACATTTACTTATTGCTTTATTGTAGTCCCAAGAGCAAAAGATAATGCTATGTTATTTTCCCCCAGCCATCTCCATGCTAAACGTGAACCTCCCCCAGGGGTCTCTGACTAATTTTTGAGTAAATTCCCTAACATGCCTTTTCAGCCAGGCCAGTTAACAGGCTGTGGGGCAGTATTTATCTTGGTCAGCTATCCATGACTGTAGCTGTCAAAAATCTATGCAACAAATCATGCTTATTTGATGGATTTAATTGTTTTAAAATTTAGCCTTCTACAACCAAAAGAGAAACTAATAAGTTAATTAAAATGAAATCATAGTATTCCTAATCCTTGTATAAAGAAAAAATATACAGCCACGAAGACTTTTTTTTCCAAAAATGTACACATCCCTCATTTTCAATTGTTTTAGAATTCTTTAATGATTACTAGCACATTTCCGATCCTTTTTCATCTTGAACGATGAGATATTTTTTAAAAAATTAGTCTTCTTCATTGCAACCATATCTGACACACTGAAAGTTGTAGCCTGCTCAAAAAAAAAAATTTTTTTCATGCTGAATTTTACTATTTTCTGCAGAAAGAAACTTAGAGGAGTTGTTTTGTACTGTATTTTTGGCAGCAGTGACAAAGTGGCATTTGGGTCCTGTTTCACCAATGAAATATGGACTACGCAGGCAACTAGCTATACTTCATTATCTGAAACCAGTGCATCATAAGTTTTATTCTTTTAATTTGTCCTGTTTCATTGCTGGAAAGTTATGTTCGAAACTCTTCTTCTCTTGACTATTTTTCCACAATATGCACTGCCTGCATAACAATAACGAACCATTTAGACATATGTCTTTGTCTGCCCTTGCAGTCATCATTTCCTCTCAGGCAGAGTAATGACCACAGCAAAATGAGATGTGGACTGTGTGCTAACCAGCAAAAAATCGCAGCAGAAGCACACATTACAAGCCATGTGCTACAAACCATGGGTCAATCACTTTAACACAAAATAATATAATTGTTTAATTAATTTTAGAAGAGTGGCAGTGCTATTCACTTGTGATAAAAAGCGCCACTGGAGACCCTAATAGTGCTCAGGCGATACAAGTTGTCCACTTTTTGAAAAATCGACAAAATTTGATTAGTGGAAGGTTTAGTTTATACTGCATGCAGATCACTTTTGCCATTTTTTTTTAGAAAGAGTTTATCCAGTCATTATTACTGTTTTCCCCATAAAATCATAACTTTTTAAATTTTCCCTTTGTAGCCATTTACACTAATAGTTTTGTTCAGCTTAAGTAGAATTGTGTGTGAATACGTTCGTGGGATTGAAGACCATCATCAAATTTGGACCAGGTATTAGATTTTACTCCTGTCTGACTCTCCCTGAAAAAAGCATCGCTTATCTGTTCTTTTCTCTTCATGTGTTGGGATTTGCCAGTCTGTAGATCAACATTTGACTTTTCCATCACTGGGAGAGTGCTATGTCTATGGTCAGATGGCAACACACTTGTCTGATTCTGTAGACTTGTGGACAGAAAGATCAAGATTTGTCCTTATTCCTGTCCTTCATGGTGCTGTCTGTCTCTTAGACCCTTGCAGGTCTCAGCTCCTAGAAGCAGGGTCTTGTCCTACAACCGCAGTCTTACCTGCTGCCCTGGCAGGGTGGGTTTCACACGAGAGCACCCTCCTCATGTCAGTGTCCTGGCTCATGATGTGGGGTTGTTTGTTTGTTTTTCCCCATACAGGTGGCTGAGCGAGCCTTGTATTTTTGGAATAATGAGTACATCTTGAGTCTGATCAGTGACAGTGTGACCAGCATTATGCCCATCATGTTCCCAGCACTGTATAAAAGCAAAGAGCACTGGAACAAGTAAGCCCGGTCTTCCTCATTATGCAACCATAAAGTGTAAGGAGTTCAGAGCTGTGTTTCAGGCTTCCTGTCGGATTTTAATGCAAAAAGTGTTTTTTTTAAAAAAAAGAAAAAATTTAGTTTATTGCACTCCAGCTGCATAATTGTGGAGAGCATTCAGTACATTTTATATCAGGAGAGAGAGAGAGAGAACAAACATTCTTCTGTCGGTACATGCATCCATTTATGCATGAAAGAGAAGCAGGCTGTCTTGCAGTTTGATATTTGATGGTAGTGCAGAATGGCTGCTTGTATTCCTAAGAAATAAAACCAAATTTGTGGGTGGGGGTGGGGTGGGGGAGCGAGGGAGTGTTTGGGAGGGGGGAGAATCAATTTTAAGTTGAGAGTGGAGAATATTAAATCCAGTCCTTTCTTTGCAATGTGCATTAAAATGAAAGGTGTGTGTGATTATTTGCTAGAAAATTATTAAAGTTCATAGAGAAAAAGACGCAGTATTAGGTAAATAATCTCTTTTTTGTGAATTCAAAATAAAAATTTATATTATAAAACTAACGATGCCTCCCTCCTCACAGACTGTACCCAAAAGCTCAGTGTTTCCTCTCTGAGCTTTTCTCACTGTGAGATTGTGTTTGTTGCTGACTTGGCATATATGTTTACTTGAAAACATTTCACCAACAATCTTCTGGGACTAATGCATCTGTTAAATTTTTAAAATTAGAGAAACCTTATTAGTGCATTTAATTTTCACCGATTAGTGCAGTGTAATTCATCATTTTAAAATTGTCATCAGGTTTAAAATTTCTTTGCTGTGAATAACCAAAAGATTTTGTTTCCCTATTTTTCAAAAATATTAAAATGAGCACAAAAAATGCATGCTTTTTCACTTGTTCTGCTTATTGATTAGAAAAGTATCTTTTTTCTTGCATGTGTTGGAAGTCAGTGAAGTGTTGCTTTGTTTATGCATTCTTCTTAATTTAAAAGTTATTTACCTTTGGAGTGGGGGGGGTGGATATTTTCTTCTATTTGTCTATGAGGCAGATGGAGGCAAGTTCCTAAATTGAGTGTGGTGGGTAGTCCCTGGGGAAGGGAGGAGAGCAAAGGATGATATATATTTCTGAGATGGTATATGTCTCTAGATATCAGTAATGTATATTATAAATGGATAACGGGTAGCTTTCTGTCCATTATCACACTCCACCCTGTTTCAGGAGATACCTGGATTTAAAACGAGCACAATTACATTTTTGTCTGAATAATTTGAAGGCAGTTTGATACAGAAAATAAACACTGTGTGCTAATGATGTTTAACCCCACTGCCTACATCTACAACTGGATTACCGGTTATTAACTTGTGATTCTCTGTCATATATTTTTGACAATCTCTAGATACTAAAAATGAGAGATACTGCTATCATTGGGTAGTGTGCTTTGCGTCTACTGGCACATTTAATCCCACCATGTTGAGGGCTTTTTAGAGTGAAAAAAATTCTTTTTCTTTTATGTATGCATCTTGATTTAACAGGACCTCATTTTGACAGCAGTTATTGTGAATTAGAAAGTGTTTTTTGTATATAAATAAATGCTTTTCTGTCTCTAGTAATGTGATATATAACACCTTGTCTTTCAATTTTGTTTTACATCAAAATTGATTTTTCATATATACCTGTCTGTTAAATAAGAATCAGAATCAGATTTCTAAACATAACAAAATATTTGGTAATATTAAAGCTCATTGTTTTTTTTAATGGTCACATGCTATTTAACCCCTTATCTAATCTTCTACTTGTTATCATAAAATCTTTTTTATGAGTATTTGGTCAATCTACGTAATTTTTATTGCACAAAGAATTATGCCAGAAAAGGCCTTCTATTTATTGTAATGGCTTTCTGTTTATTTTAAATACTAAGAAAACCTTACATGATCAGAGCTGGCTGATTTTGGGTGTCGTGACCACAAATTCCTGACAGTCACAGTGATCTTTTAATGACACAAAGCTGTAGATTTTTGCAGTTAAACTTAAGCAAACATACACTGTATGTTCACGGGGTTAAATATCACGTAATCATATGTAGAAAGCTACCGGCTAATCAATTTTCGCTAACATTTCTCTCCTCTAGGGACCCAACCCCTCTCAGAGACATGTCATCTTTTGCCCCCCAGTGTGGTACCAAGTAACCTACCAGCCTTATGGACTATATGATTAGTACAGTCCAGCAGTTCTTTGGGATTATCTGGGGTGTACAAAATGAGGAGAAAATGTATTAATTGGTTGGAAATGAAAATACATTTCTTTGAGGGGTGGTAGGTGGGAAAGCAGATTTGCATGTGCACAAACGAACTTGCATGCATGTTTCAAAGGCAATTCAGAGTTAATTTGTTTTGCTTTAATATTCATTTAATTGTAACCATTGACTGTTTGTTGATACGGTAGTGTTGGTGAACTTGTACTTAAAGGTTGCATAGCTGCTGACTTGATTTGGAAAATCTTGCAGAACTATCCATGGTTTGATATACAATGCACTCAAGCTGTTCATGGAAATGAACCAAAAACTGTTTGACGACTGCACGCAGCAATATAAAGCAGAGAGGCAGAAGTGAGTTTCTCTTTGGTGCTTTTTTTCTCCCCCTGTAAACCACTTTCATTCCCTTACTGTGGAAAACAACGTGTGTTGCATGAATTGAAACCAAATACATTGCAAAAGAACATATATCTACGTAGTTCAAGGTATGTCAGGATAACTGGAGGTTTGATTTTTTTTTTAATTAGACCTGGAGAGGTGCTTCCCACCCATCAACACAAGGAGGAGTAATATGTGCTATTATTTTATAGCATCTGGCCCGTCGGCCTTATGGAGATCAGGGTTATATCTTTTGTACCCTTCTGCAAGAGCAAAGATATTGCTGGGGTGGGGGTGGGGATACCATATGCACAAGCCACAAGACTCCTAGCAGATTATTTCAAGCAATCCAGGATATCATGAAATTGGGGCTCAAGTGCTTGTCATGCACTTGGTCGTTGGATACCCCGATTAAATGTTATAGAACTAGCTGGATGTAAAGTGAAAATATATCTTAGTTGATATGAAAACACTGAATGCTATAGAACTAGCTGGATGTAAAGTGAAAATATATCTTAGTTGATCTGAAAACCCTGAATGCTTTAGAACTAGCTGGATGTAAAGTGAAAATATATCTTAGTTGATATGAAAACACTGAATGCTATAGAACTAGCTGGATGTAAAGTGAAAATATATCTTAGTTGATATGAAAACAC